>JAOYMZ010062314.1:0-12894 GCA_025802335.1 Pinguicula primuliflora
GCCTTCTACAGTTGAAGGTTTAATATGTGCTCAAAACTGGATGGTTTCTACTTCTGGCATTATTGAAGATTTTGCCGAGCTATCTTTAGAAGACTATGAAGAGGATCCCGAGATGATCACACTTGAGACAAGTAACAATAACATATCTATTCAACTCACTTAAATATCAATATCTATTCAACATATTTATATTTAATTTTAATTAATTCAGGTATCCAGGCTGATCCGGATAGCATTATCAACTCACTCAAATCACTTAAAGTGCATTGAGATTGAAACATCATGGTCATGGACATGTAATTGAAATTATGACATCTCTATTTTGTTTTTTGAGACATTTCGGGTTTAGAATGAGCAGATGACCAAAACCTTAAACCATGATGCATCTGCTCATCATCTGCCTGCTCAGATGTTTTGTTTGTTGATGACTCTTTCAGTCTTTTGTTTGTTGATGACTTCAACCTTCAAGTGTGGAATTGCTTGATCATTGCATTGATGTTGCATTCAGTTTTTCTGCTTGATTCTGTTTATGTGGGAAACTTATTGGATCGAATTCGAAGATAGTGCAGGCTATGAAAGCTGATTCATTTTTCTGTTGCATGCAGTTTTTCTACTTTCAGTTATTCTGATTCAGGTGTGGAATTGCTTGATTCATTTTTTCGGATGTGATAGTGTACTTTGATATCTTCATTTGCAATTCCTCTTATCTTTCAAGATAGTGAAGGAAAAGATGTCAAATGTATAGATTTTGTTCTTGGTGCTTTGATTCAATTTTCTTCCGACTTTGTTCTTGTGCTATCATTGTTTGCATTATGCACTCTCTTCTGCAGGCAATGCAAGGTTGTCTCTCCCTGATTTGTTTGCTTAATCCATGAATAGTTAAGTTTACTTGTGCTTTAGTTTTGTAATTTACATCTGGGAATATGGATTGGAGACTGATTGCTCTTATGGTGTTGATGTCTGCACTCATTAGTCATGTTGGCCATTTACGAAGTGTTTATTAGTGTGCAGAGTTTGAACCCCCAAGGAAACTTGCTTCTGTTTATTAACAGGTGGGGATTCATCTATGTCAACATGCATTACAATTGCAATATCATCCCTTGTTCATGAAAGGGAATATTGGTCGGTAATCGATGGTTACCGACCGTTACTGCTACCGTCGGTAACGATTACCGAAATCCAACGTAGCGGTAGCGGTAACCGTTTGGCCGTTACCGACACATTTTGGTCGGTAACGATAAACTTTCGGTTGGTATCGGTAGCTACTGACCGACACCCCTAGCCACAATCGACTCATGCGCCTCACGCGTCTTTCCCAGATCCGTGTCACAATACTCCGACGATTGCATCTCATGTGCTTCACGCACCTACTATAGCATCTCCGACATCGACTCATGTGACTTACGCATGAGAGGCATCCCGGGAGACAGGTAGACCACCTTCTATTGCCAACAACGTCGACATAGTACATTCCGACCGGGAAGAGTTGCCTGGGTTAAGGTCTTCTATGGATGTCCAGGTAAGTACTATTCCCCCTAAGGCTCCTATTTTTGTGGATTCTGTGACTGACTATGATGCAGGGAGTCCCGTTACACCGAGATATACACAGCCACCTCAGTCGAATAGGGGTGTGAAACCGAAAAAATACGCACCAGATCATGATTCCAGATCTCAGAGATATCCTGTAGATGACCTAATCAGGGGGAGCTTGACTGACATGTCTCAAGCATTTGCCATTGCTATATACACTTATGAGGTGCCTCGAACAGAGATTGAGGCCTCGGATATGCCAGAATGGCAACATGCGATGGAAGAGGAAATGAGTGCTCTACGAAAAAATGGTACCTGAGAAAGATGTCTACTTCCATTTGGGAAGAAACCTGTTGGGTGCAGATGAGTGTATACAGTAAAGTGAAAGTTAGATGGCTCAGTTGAGAGGTATAAAACTCGTCTTGTGGTTAAAGGGTACACGCAAACTTATGGAATTAACTATTCAGAGACATTATCTCCAATGGCTAAGTTGGATACTATCTGAGTTCTATTTTTTGTTGTTGCTAACTTGGATTGGCACTTACATCAGTTCGATGTGAAGAATGTTGTCTTGCATGGAGACTTGAGTAAAGAAGTATATATGGAGAGACCGCCTAGTTTTTCTGGAGAGTTTCGTGAGGGGGAAGTGTGTAGATTGAAGAAGGCATTGTATGGTTTGAAATAATCACCGAGAGCATGGTTTGGACGATTTAGAGTGGTTATGAAGAAGTATGGGTATCTCCAGAGCAACTCAGATCATACGTTATTCCTGTAGCGCTGAAGTCAAGGAATCACTTGTTTGATTATTTATGTTGATGATATGGTGATCACTGGAGACGACACAGAGGAGATTCAGACACTCATGGAAAATTTGTTCAAAGAGTTCGAGATGAAAAATTTAGGGATGTTGAAATATTTTCTTGGAATCGAGGTGTCTTGATCAAAGCAGAGTATATATATATATATCTCAAAGAAAGTATGTTCTAGATCTCTTGGCAGAGATAGGATTATTGAATAGCAAACCTGTGGACACACCCATGGTGGTGAACCACGGTTTAAGGATCGTCGAAGGGGCAGAGAGTACAGACAAGAGTAGGTATCAACACCTAGTGGGAAAGCTTATTTATCTTTCACATACTCAACCGAACATTGCCTATGCTGTTGGGGTTATAAGTCAATTCATGCACAATCCCTAGAGCGATCATATGGATGCAACACTCAGAATCTTGAGATATCTCAAGGGGACTTCTGATACTGGACTTCTATTTCAGAAGAATGGACATTTGAGGATTGAAGCCTATACAGATGCTGATTGGGCTAGCAATCTTGTGGATCGAAGATCGACATCTGGGTACTTCACTATTATTGGTGGCAATCTCGTCTCTTGGAGGAGCAAGAAATAGAAAGTAGTTGCACTATCAAGTGCTGAGGCAGAGTTCAGAGGTATAGCATGTGGCTTGACTGAAATACTGTAGCTCCAAAAGTTAATGACAGAATTGGGTTTCCAACCATCTGAAGCATGCCTCCTTATGTGTGATAACCGGGCAGCTATTCATATTTCTCAGAATCCAATACAACATTACAGGACTAAGCACGTTGAAGTGGATCGTCACTTTATCAAAGAGAAACTTGAAGGATAGATCATTTCTCTCCCATTTGTGAAGTCTGAAGATCAACTAGCAGACATCTTAACCAAGGCAGTTAACAGTCGAATATTCCATGATGTGCTGTGCAAGTTAGGCATTGGTTATCCCACGTCTAACTTGAGGGAGAGTGTTAAACATGGAAACAAATAACCGAATATAAGAGAAAAGATTTGTTCACATCTTTTCCCTTATACAATCCCGAAATTATGGGATTAGTTGATGCATTGTAAAGTCTATATAAACATAACCACTGTAAATGAGAAATCATCAAGAAAGAGTAGAGAAAAACTCTCCCGTGAACGTAGGTAATTTGTCGAACCACGTAAATTTTTGTTCATCTTTTCTATTTTGACGAACTCTACAAACCATCTCTACAAACAAACAATTTAGTATGAGGACTCAGATCCGGTATGCTTTCGCTGTGGAAAGTTTGACCATCGACAAGAAGCTTGCCCCTCTAGTATGGTTGCTCATTTTCCCTCTCATGAGGTGACCCCAGTTATCCCTGCTTCCTCTTCTGTGTATGGAAGAGGAATTTCCTATTGTCATGGCGTCTTCACTGAAACCACTAACGCAACAGGAGGTGGATTGCTCATCACCTAGTCCTTGGCTGGTGGCAGAGAAGAAGGGGCACCAATACCTGCTAGCCCGAGGATCGCAGCCTCTACCCAGTTCCCCATTAGACCAATGAGACAAATACTATCCTTCACTTCCAAATCAAAGTTCAGCATTTTGGCCGATTCGGTAGAGACTTCTGATGTTGCACCGCTTCCTTTGTCTTTAGCATTTGCTGCTTGGACTGAGCCTTCCCCGGAAACACTCCCTATACTCTGAAGTGTGCTAGTACCGGTAAGAACAAGAAGGTGGGAGATAAGCGGTGGGAGAGTCCTCACCATGTGGAGCTGGTGTGGACCAAGAAATTCTCTCTGTCACAGTCATCGATCCAACGGGAGGTTTTGGCTTGTTCTACATCTCTTTTGAATGCCTCTGCCACTACTTTCTCCCGGAGCACCAGTCTGCTCTATCCATAGCCTCCACATCAGCGCCTCATCCTGATCCTCCAACAACTCTCCCATCAGTTCTACACAGGAGTGTCATTCTATCGTACCTGGGTTCTTAACACTCAAATGATGTCAATACTTCAGGTGCATTTGATTTTCTATCTGATGTGCCTATTAAAATGGCGGATTTGTGTGGTGTTCAGATGAAGCCAAGGAACACTGTTAAGGTCTGTCAGCTTCAGGACAAGCCTCTAGGATTACCTCTTGGTCAAGACGCTTTACATATATGTGATAACTTGTAGGAGGAGTCTGTTCTCCAAGATGTGGTTCGGTCGGACTCGTCACAATAAGTCTTCTATTCTATTTCATTCTCAATTTCTGATAAGCTCACATCGTTGTTTCTCTCTGTTAGAATATGACTCTAGTTAGGACTCTATTTATTTATACCTATAAATAAGGCCTCATGTACTTTTACTCTGACTCACTTCATAGTAGATTTGTTTTCCCGTGGTTTTTTTCCTCTTTACATTGAGAAGGTTTTTTCCACGTTAAAATTCCTACGTCTCTTAATCTCTAAACCCTAACAAGTAGTATCGGAGCAAAAACTCTTTTTTTCACGACAAGAATTTTTCACGAGGGTTATCCTTTGCATTCCCTCTTCTCTAAAAAGAATCTCTCAGATCTATCTTTGCCTCTGTCGCGTGGATTTTTCAAGAATTATTCCGTTGTGTGGATTTAACCCTTGTTGCTCTGTTCTGTTCACTGAGTCAAAGCAAATCCAGTTCTCCCACTCTGGACCAAACTTTGAAGGAACTGGATCGATTGAAGGAATTTTTTTCCTCTATCAGTGCGAGCCGTGAGGGATGAAATTGACGCTGTGAGTTTCAGAATTGGATATCTTGAGTTTGCTGGTTTTCTTTCTCTTATCGCTACTATACAAAATTGTTGCTTTGAATTGGGAGTTGAGACGGGATAAGATTTCAATATTGAAATCCGTGCACAATTATTGATGAATTTTTCTAATCCAACGAGAACTTGGATTGATATATAATTGGCGCACTAACACAAACAACACCAGAAAATTGAGTCATGTCGACGAAATGTGATATCTTTAAATTTGATGGAAAAATTAGCTTCTCTATTTGGCAGATTCAGATGCAAGCAGTCCTTACACAGCTTGGTGTTCGAAAGGCTTTGGAATCCAAGCCCGAAAAAATGACTGATGAACAGTGGGTGGATCTTGATGATAAAGCATTGTCCGCCTTGTAACTCAGTTTGCCATCAGATGTTCCACGTGAAGTCATGTACGCAAAATTTGCCGCATAATTGTGGAGAAAATTGGAGGAGTTTTATATGACTAAGAGTCTCGCAAACAAGTCTCGCCTCAAGGAGCGTCTGTATATAATTCGTGTTGAATTTGAAAGAATGTAAAACGAGACATAGATTTATGTGGTTTGACAAGAATTGCGTACTCCACGGGAGAGATATTAATCTCTTCTTTTTCATGTATTTTTCCAATATACATCATACACGTATATAGGCAAGACTTTATATGTGAAAGGCAACTCCCGAGATTAAGGTAATCCCGGGAAATAAGGGAGAGATTTGGATATCCCAAATCTTTCCTTATCCAACAATATCCTTTCCTTTCCAACAATCCCCCTCAAGTTGGATGGTGAAGGGTACAACACCCAACTTGCTCACAGCTTCATGAAATGAACGCCCAGTCACACCCTTTGTCAGTATGCCCGCCAGCTGGTCCTCAGACCGAATATACAAAAATGAAATAGTTCCCTCCTTCAATTTCTCTTTGATGAAATGTCTATCAATCTCCACGTGTTTAGTCCTGTCAGACTGCACAGGGTTTTCTGAAATATGTATAACTGCACGATTGTCACATCTCAACGGGCATGCTTGACTTGGCAGAAAACCTAACTCTGTCATTAATTTCCTAAGCCACAGGACTTCAGTTACTCCTCTTGTTATTTCTCTGAATTCAGCCTCTGCACTAGATAGGGCCACCACCTTCTGTTTCTTACTTTTCCAAGTGACCAAATTTCCTCAAATGAATGTGAAATATCCGGCTGTAGATCTTCGATCAACCGGATTCCCTGCCCAATCCGCACCTGTGTATGCTTCCATCTTCAAATGTCCATTATTTTTAAATATCAGGCCTGTGTCGGTAGTACCTTTCAGGTACCGAACAGTCCTCAATGTTGCCTCCCAGTGATCCCCCTGAGGGTTATGCATGAACTGACTGACAATGCCTACAGCATAGGCAATATCGGGTCTGGTGTGTGATAGGTAAATCAATTTTCCTACAAGGTGTTCATATTTTCTTTGATCGGTTGTCTTGGCCCCCTCCAAAATCCGTAGTACATGATTAGCCATCATGGGAGAATCAGCCAACTTACATTCTATGAGACCTGTTTCAGCCAACAAGTCAAGGATATATTTCCTTTGGCAAATATATATCCCATATCTCGATCTCATGACCTCAATTCCCAAGAAATATTTCAGAGCTCCCAAATCCTTCATTTCGAATTCCTTAAACAGGTTCCCCTTCAAGCTTGCAATCTCCTCTTCAACGTCCCATGTCAGAACCATGTCGTCCACATAAATAATGAGGCATGTCAAGCCTTGACGTCGCCTCTTTAGAAACAATGTGTGATCTGAGTTACTCTGATGATATCCATAAAGTCGCATAGCCATAGTGAATCTTCCAAACCATGCCCTCGGGGAATTTTTCAGTCCATACAATGATTTCCCCAGTCCACATCCCTCATCAGGTCCAAATTGTGGGGAAAAACCAGGTGGACTTTCCATATACACCTCTTCGGTCAAGTCCCCATGGAGAAATGCATTTTTACATCAAATTGGTGAAGTCGCTAATCCCTGTTAGCTGCAATAGAAAACAACACATGAATAGTATCAATTTTGGCCACATGCGAGAAAGTCTCAGAGTAATTCACCCCATGAGTTTGGGTGTATCCTTTAGCCACCAATCTAGCCTTAAAGCGTTCCACAGACCCATCAACATTTCTTTTCACAGTATAAATCCATCTGCATCCGACAGGTTTTTTTTTCCTTTAGGTAGCCTGCACTTTTCCCAAGTCTGATTCTTTTCCAAGGCTTCCATCTCAACCTCCATTGCTTTCCTTCACTCAGGTACACTCAGTGCCTCTTCTACACACTTTGGTATCTCCTCCTGATATAAGGCCATAGTGAACGCCTTAGCTGACTTCGTCATACTCCCCCTAAGCAGATTCGCCACAGGGAACTTTTTGGAACCAGGAACATGATCGGCGATATAACGACGAGGCAGTACTCCTCTCGTTGTTCTGGTAGGAAGCACCCGAACAGTAGTAGATCCACCTGTATCACCTGCAACATCATGATGAGTAGATCTAGATTCCTCAACATCGATATCGAATGAGGGTTCCGAGGGACTTACCTGGATATCCAGAGAAGGAGGGGCTGGTGACATATCAGGTCCTCCAGACTGTACCACTGGGGGCATAGGATGTTCTGAGGAACTGGATAGATCTTTCTAGGGTTCAAGTTCAGGAAGGATGGATGGGTCTTTCTGGAGTTCAGGTTCAGGTGTGATGGAGGGTAAGCTCACCCAATCTAGTGGGTCACTACAAGTCGTCTCCCCTTGACCACTAGATATGGGATATTTGCTGAAATAGAACTCATGCTCAACAAAATCACAATAGATCGTTGTATACAACCTTTTGGATATGGGATCATAGCATCGATATCCCTTTTTGTGGATCCCATGGCCCAAAAACACACATTTCATTGAGCAAGAGTCAAATTTCGTGCGATTAGCTTTTGAAATATGTACAAACACAGAACACCCAAATACTCGTGGCTGCAATGTAAGATAGGGGGCATTTTAGTATATGAGGTAAGTACCTGCAGAGGAGTTTTGAGTTTCAAAATCTTTGTAGGCAAACGATTAGCTAATTACATGGCAGTCAATACTGCCTCAGGCCAGTAGAAAGAGGGCACTCCGGGCTCAAGCATGATCGCATGTGAGATTTCCAAGACAAATCTATTTTTTCTTTCAGCTACCCCATTCTGTTCCGGAGCGTAAGGATAGGTGGACTGGTGTATTAACCCCTTTTTAGAGCAAAATATAGACATTTGAGAATTTATGAACCCTCCTCCTTTATCTGATTGAAGGACCTTAATAAGTGTCTCATACTGGGTAGCAATCATATGATAGAATTCAATAAACTTAGTCACCACATCGGATTTATTTTTCAACAAATAAATCCAACTCATACGAGTAAAATCATCAATAATTAGAACAAAGTATCTCAATCTACCATTCCCGATAACTGGAGTGGGGCCCCAAACATCAGAATGAACAAGAGCAAAAGGTTTTTCTGTACGCGACAAACTCGAAATAAATGAGGCTCGATGAGCCTTAGCACGAAGACATCAATCACATGAAATAGGAAAGCCATATAGGTGGAGAAACAAATGTTTTAGATAACTATCGGAAGGATGACCTAAGCATTGGTGCCACAGCCAACTTTTTTGGGATGCTATGCTTCGAACGGAGAGGATCTTTGGATTTGGAGGAACAACTTCATCAATGTAGTACAGTCCAGACTGTTCAGTGCCACGCCCAAGAATCTCCTTAGTCTGAATATCCGGCAATACACAAAAAGTAGAATACATGAGTACAACACAATTCAGCTCCTTGGTCACGTGGCTAATAGACAGTAATTTGTAGGACAGAGTCGGAACATATAAACAATTAGATAATTTGAGATTTGAGGTGATCTCAATTATCCCAGCACCCTCAACAGGAAGTAGTTCTCCGTTCGCTGTCTGGATACTCTTTTTCCGTGGTCCCTGTTCTTTACACAAGTCTCATAGGTCATGGTGTCAGTAGCACCATAATAAAAAATCCACTTATAATTTTTCCCGATACTCCCATCATATGCATTCGTAGTACCCACATTCGAATTTTTATTTTCCCCAAAACACCCTTGTGTAAAGAATTTTGCCCCATTAATTTTAAAAGGACAAAGGGGTAATTTCACCCCCTTTGTCATTATACCTAAAGACGAACCCTTCTCTGTTCCTCGGTCCCTTCGTAGATTTGAGATTTTCGTCATTCGTTCTTCGATTCCACGACCTTTGGTCTCAGTGATGTGAATAGAGGAGTTTGCACGGTGGTGCTGGGGTTGTCGCCTCCCTACGCCCACTGCCGTGAAGCCCCTGTAACGATCATCATCTTCTTCGCACTCCTGCCCCTCACCAATAGCAACAGTTCCTCGATTTTTGGCCGACTGGAGGCGACTTCCCCGAAATCCAACAACGTGGTAGCACTCTCTTCGTAGATGTCCCAATTTAGCACAGTGATTGCATCGTTTTCTGCCAAAACCCATCCCTTACGACCAGAAATTTTCGAGACGGCCGATCTCGGTTTGTAAGGGCTGATTTTGGGTCTAATAGTTGCCATTTATGGATCGGTTTCCACCCGTCCCGCTGTAATTTTCCAGACCCATTTCAATGCCTGACCCGTGACCCGACCCCAACCCAAAGTGGGTCACGGTCACCAAGTTTGGGCTGCTGGATTGTATTAGATTCTGGGCCTTGGACGACAGTCCGAATCTCAAACTTTCGTCTTCTTCCTTGGGTGTTGCTGTCGGGTTCAGAATCTCCCAGCAAGCGGCCTCAAACCTCACGGTAGCATAACCATCGTCGACTCCCGGCAGTGGTTTATCTTTGAGGATATCACACACAATGGGGTCGAAGATCCTATCAAGGCCAGATAGAAATTTAAACAAGCGATCATCCGATTACAATTCGTTGTATAGTACAATATCTTCTTCGTGTTTCATAGGATTCAGTCTTCTCCTATCAATCTCCATCCATAGACTGTTGCACTTTCTATAGTATTCCTTGACACTCATCTCTTTTTGCGATAATTGGCTTGCCTTAGTCTTCAAGTCGAAGATTTGGAGACTATCTTCTCCTGCTTTGAATGTTTTGGCCAGCGTTCTCCATAAGCTTTCTGAAGTTGGGAAATGGATATAATCCCACACAATACTCCTATCTATATTATTGGTGAGCCACGAAAAGACTTGGAAGTTCCATTTTCTCCATAGTTTGTACGATGGATCTGTCACCGCTGGTGGCTTTTCCGTCAAAAATTCATAGTAATCTCGTCCTCCGATCGCTACCTCCATTAAATGTGCCCATAAGACATAGTTACTGTTATCGAGTTTCAATTCAATCCTCACATTGGGTTAATTCCATCGGAAGAGGATGCCCCAGATTGCTTTTCCATCATTGTTGTAATCTTTTGGGTAAGTGCCTTGGTGACTTCTTGGATTGCCGCCTACTCTCCATACTCTACGGTCGGAATTTCTGCCGAGTAATGCTGCGGTAGATGACGAGATACACAGGGTTAAAACTCTAGCTCCGATACCATGTTGAATTTGAAAGAATGTAAAAGAGACAGAGATTTACGTGGTTCAGCAAGAATCTCTTACTCCACGGGAGAGATATTAATCTCTTCTTTTTAGTGTATTTTTCCACTATACATCATACACTTATATAGGCAAGGCTTTGCATATGAAAGGCAACTCCCGGGATTAAAGTAATCCTGAGAAATCAGGGAGAGATTTGGATATCCCAAATCTCTCATTATCCAACACTATCCTTTCCTTTCTAACAATTCGTATGACGGAAGATACATCTATTCAGTCACATCTCAATGAATTTAATTCTATTCGTGTGGACCTGGAGAGTCTAATGTGACTATTGAGGATGAAGATAAGGCTATTTTGTTGGTTGTCTCTTTGTCTGCTTTCTTTAAATATTTTAAGGAAATTATGCTTTATGGCAATCATACTACACTCACATTTGAGAATGTTAAGTCAAATTTGCTATCTACAGAGAAATTTGATGTTGATTCTCGTTCTGAATCTAAGGGTGAGGGTCTGATTGTTCGAGGTAGAACTCAGTAGACGGGGCAATTCTCGGGACAAAAATCTAGATCTAAATCTAGAGATCCTAAAGCCAACATTTTTTGCCGATATTGCAAAGGTGATAATCACGATATCTCTTAGTGTTTCAAATTGAAAAATAAAGATGAACGAAAGAATAATAGGGAATTGGGCTAAATCTTCTACTGAGACTAGTGTTGTTGAAAATTTCGATAGTGGAGAAGCACTTATGGTCACCCCTGATGTTGAAAAGCGTATGTCTTGGATTATTGATTCAACTTGCTCTTTTCATATTTGTTCACATAGAGAGTGGTTTTGTGATAATTCTGTTGTTGTTGATGGTAATGTTACTATTGGTGATGAATCTCCACTTGAAATTGTTGAAATTGGTTATATTCAAATTAGAGTTCACGATGACACCTGTAAGATTCTTACAAATATTCGCCATGTTCCTAGAATGAAAAGAAATATTATTTTATTGGGCACATTAGAAACAATGGGATTTAAATTATCTACTGATGATGGTGTTCTTAAGGTTTCTCAAGGCAACCGTGTTTTGTTAAAGGTCAACCGTATGAATAATCTGTATTATCTGCAAGGTTCCACAATTACAGGTACTGCAGCTATTTCTACTGCATCATACACTTCTAATACCAAGCTTTGACATATGTGCTTGGTACATATGAGTGAAAACGGTATGCATCTCTTGCATAAGAAATGTTATTTACAAGATATTGGCAAATTGGAGTTCTGCGAACATTGTGTTTTTGGCAAACAAAAGAGGATTAGTTTTTCTACTTCAACTCACTGCACTAAAGGCGTTCTGGATTATATTCATTCTGATCTTTGGGGTCGTTCTCCTCATCCATCACTTGGAGGTTGCGAGTATCTTGGTTGAAAATCAAACTGACAGAAATATCAAGAACTTGAGAACTGACAATGGATTAGAATTCTGTAGTGGTGAATTTAATACTTTTTGTGTTAATCATGGTATTGCAAGACATAAGACTGTTCCAGGTACTCTTCAGCAAGATGATGTTGCAGAGAGGATGAATCGTACTATTATGGAGAGAGCCCGTTTTATGCTTTCTAATGCTGACCTATGGGAAAAGCATAGTTTGTGGGCTAAAACTGTTGCTACAGCTTGCTATTTGATTAATCGCTCCCCCAATTCGGCGATCGATTTTCGAATTCCAGAAGAGATATGGTTAGGTAAACCAGTTGATTATTCAAATCTAAGAATTTTTGGTTGTCCTGCTTATTCTCATATTAATAATGGAAAGCTTATGCCTAAAGCTACCAAATGCACTTTTATTGGCTACGATTCTGGTGTGAAAGGGTATCGTTTGTTATGTGTTGATTCCAGAAAGGTGATTGTTAGTCGTGATGTTACTTTTGATGAAAGTATTTTAAATTCTTCTGGAGATGTTTCTATTAGTGGTCATTCATCCACATCTGAATCTGAAATTACTGTTTTTCAAAACAATGAAAATTTTGGAATTGCTTCCCTATTAACAGTGATTCTGTTACTTCACCTACTACACAGTCAGTTTCTGATCCAGAGCCCCCTGTCACTACTAATTATTCTATTTTATTGCACAGCATAGACCTAGACAGACTATCACTTTGTCAGCTCGATACTGCAATACTGATAGTATGACTCATTATGCTTTTGTTGTTGCTCAAGATACAAATGACTTATTTGAACCTTCTTCTTATTCAGAAGCTATCTCATGTGAT
>JAOYMZ010062325.1:0-12894 GCA_025802335.1 Pinguicula primuliflora
CGGGGTATACTTCGTACACTTACGAGTATTTATTTGATCGCACACTACAACGGGATCATTTGGCACAACTTTTGCACCACTTGTGAGATCCAATTGGGTGAAATATTTCACCACCAAATTGGGCATTGACACATCACCGATTAGTGCAAAATTGGTGACAATACCATTTTCAAAAAAAAAATAATGACACTGTAGCATTCCTATTTATTATACAACTAGTTATTTTCCGTGGCTGAAGTTACTGGTGCGTAAAAATGTCTGAAATCACTACCGCTGAAATGGTGTCTAAATCATATCAAATCACATTTCTAATTAAACCACACGATGCGCTGATAATTATGGTAGCGTCTATTTCGATGAACGATAAGCGATTTACGGAATAAAATCGATTTTTGAAATAGTACGAGAGAGAAATTAAATATAATAAAATAATAATAAAAAAGAAAAAAAAAGAGAGGAGGACGCGCTTATGTCGTACCAAAACTCCCTGAGACTTTTTTTGGGGTGTCTTTCGTATATAAAGTTGTCCCAATAACTTAAGTTTAATGCTCCATCTTACTAGAACGATCAAAGAATTTGAAGAAAGTTGGCTTAAGCATCTAAAAAAACCTACAATGGTGAGAGAGGCGCTGCCACCGTTGGATGTGATCGAACAACAACGACAGATCGTGGCCGGCAAACAAGTCCAGGATCCAACAGACAACGATAACAATCAGGAGGATGGCCAATGGACAACAGTTCATCGGAAGAAACCAATCCCTCGACGGCCTGCACACGGAAGCAATACATCAACATGGAAGCAATACTACAATGTGATTAAGAATATGAGATCGAAATTAATCTCCCTGTTCTTTACGAACATCCCTCCAGGATGGGACTCCACGAGATTGGCAGGGGTCTTTGGTGAGTACGGTTCGCTGAAAGACATCTATATTGCTTAGAAGATTGGGAAGAACGACCTCACTTTTGATTCGCAAGATATGGCTACGTAAAAAACCCTTATGATCTAGCAGCAAGGATTAATGGACGAGTCCTGGAAGGATATAAGATCCAGGTCAATGTGTCACTTTACCAACCTCAAACCATCAATCTGGCGTCAAGGCAGATTTCGGACACCAATAAACAGAGCAGAGGACATATGATTCCCCCTCAGCAGAACAATGAAAGACAAAATAACATTGGACAGATTAAACCTGGACAACCATATGCTTGGGTGGTAAAACAGAGTATTTCCCAACCAACTGCAGAAGCTAAGACAAGACAGACTGAAGATCATTTCAAAACAAGTCCTAAAAATTCGGCATGGCTTCAATCTGCTTTGGTAGCTACATTGAAAGGATCTGGAGATGAATTTGTTACACAAGTCGAAAATCAGATGAAGATGCAAGGCTCGATCACCTTAAAGATACAACCTTTGGCTGCTGACAAAATTCTGATTCGAAATGTTACTATGGAGCAGTCGAAACAACTCCTAGACCTGGGCAAACAAGAACATAATCTTTTGTTCAAAAAAATCCAACTATGGGAGACTGGCACTGAACTACAAACCAGGATAGTTTGGATAAGACTTATTGGATTACCCTCTCCTGCTGGAATGAAAGCTATCTGCGTTGGTTGGGAAAGAAAATGGGTCATGTAGAGCTGATTGATCAAAATACTCTTAAGCACCATGAGTTGAGGTGGGCAAGAATATTGATAACCACCACTGCACTCCAAAAACTTGATGGTATTCAAGTTCATAACATAGATGGGAAGTTGTATGATATCCTGGTAGAAGAAGAACTTGAGGAATGTAAGGAAATAGCACTAGACAAATCACCGGTGAAATCACTAGGAATAATGGCACCCACTTTGTAGTAGATGGACTTGACCTAAATGTTCTGTTCAGGACAGCGGATAGTAACCAAAGTGGTAGTGGTAGTGTGGGCTCCAAAACTCCACATATCACAGCACAGGGCAGTGACACTTCTAAACACAGTGCTCATCACTCAGGGGGCTCTATGAGAGAACAATCACATGGTACTCAAATCATACTATGTCCTACAACACAATCCAGTTCTAGAGAAATTACAGGCTATGCTGCAACGAAAATGGGTATAATGTGGAGACAATTGGGAATATAGAGGAGGCAGTGGACTAGGTAGTGGGCCAAGTTCTCAATCCACCTCATAAGGCCACAGCTATATACACGGGCCCATTAGCCAGATGGCTTGGTTAAAAGGAGCGAGAGCAAATAGAAAATGGAGGAAAGAAAGACTGTATTTGAAGCGAAGATTGGCAGAAATGAGAGCTGCTGGCAGGATAGTCAATGGAGAAGAAAGAACAAATGAGGAGTGGATCTTCAGGGATCAAATGATGTTTGATCAGGCAGATGGGAATCTTGATGTGGATGACAGGGAAGTTACACGAACTATGGTAGTTGGTAGAAACCTTGGCATAAACATAGATGATGCTCACAGAGCCACATTGGAGATGATGGAGGTTAGAGACAAAGCTGAGCTGAACATGTGAAGAATAGCTTAGTCTTAGAGGTGTCATAAACTGTCATTAATGCGGATATTAAGCTCCAATATTTGAGGCCTAGGGGGACCACACAAATTCAAGGAGATTTCTGATGCAATATGTAAGTATGATGTGGAATTTCTATGTATCCAAGAAAAAAAAAAGACATACTACAAAACTATTGTAAGAAGTTTTGGAGAAATACTGATGTGGATTTTGCTGAAAGAAATGCAGTAGGGAACTCTGGGGGACTACTGTCGGCTTGGAGAAAAGATATATTCCATATGGAGAGAACTTGGACACAAGAAGGTGTTTTAGCTGTGGAAGGTAAGTGGAGGACAAATTCTGTCCCTGTAGTTATACTCAACATCTATGCACCTTGCATAGCTACTAGAAAGAAAGAACTTTGGGCCAGCCTTCTAGCACTGATCAGACAGAACAACACGGCTTTGTGGTGCTTAGCTGAAGACTTTAACACTGTACGCTCGAATGTAGAGAGGAGGGGACTAACGGTTGGACAGGTTGGAGACATGCAGGCTTTTGACAACTTTATGAAAATAGACGCTAAATGCTCAACTATCTCTAGCAATTGTCACTATCTAATTTCTCCCTCTCGGTATTTTGCGTTGGCACTCTTATCTGAGAATGAGAATATTACATCTGAGAGTGATAGACAGGGGGCATTTCCATCTGTTTCTAAACAATCAGTTACTGATTATATAAGGTCTAATAGAAAATGTCAGTCAGTTCCTGCCGGGAAAGTTGAAGTCTTTGAGATATCGCTAGTTTGGAAATTCTAGGGCAGAAACTGTATTGGAAGTGATCCAGAATTCATTGCCTCTGACCTTGAAGAAGTTCGGAATCTGAAATATGGAAAACTGTGGAGTGGAGCAGAAGCTTCGAGGACTTAGACCTGCCATCAGAGGATGAGGTCAATCCTCCATTAGACTCCAAACCAGGGGTCGTTGTGGGAGAGGAGATCTTCCGGAGTTTAAACCGAAAACCAAAGAAAAGTAAGGTCAAGAAAAAAATATCCCCGTCAAAAATTAAGCGCTACCACCTCCGTTCCAAGACTAACTCTCTATATAAATGATGAAAGGCCTCATCTGGAATATCAGAGGGGTTGGAAACAAACCCTTTCAACGTTGACTTGTGAACTTGGTTAAGTCCCATCAGTTAACTTTTGTTGTGCTATTGGAGCCCAAAATTTCGAATACCAAATTACCCTACTTAGTGCAGAAGCTACACTTCCAAGAAGGGGTCGCAAACAAAGCTAATACAATATGGATAATGTGGGCTCAAACTCTGCAATGTTTAGTGTTCTTTGATACATCTCAGCTCTTAGTTCTGAAGGTACTATCTACACAATCCTCAGCTGTTTCTTACATTGGGGGGTGTATGCAAAAATGTACCCATAAGGAGAAAATTGATCTTTGGAAGGAAATGAAGGCTGCATGTCAACAAATAACAGAGCCGCTTCTTATTGGAGGGGATTTCAATGTAGTAACTGCTCCCGAGGAAAAGCAAGGGGGTAAACCAATAAACATAGCTTCCTCTTCGGATTTCATAGAAGCTATACAAGACTGTCATTTAATAGATGCTGGATATCTAGGAGATCCGTTTACATGGAGTAATAATCGTGAGGGGAAGTACTATGTCTGGAAGAGATTGGATAGAGTCTTATTATCTAAAAACTGGGTTCTCAATGCAGAATCTGTCCAGGTACAACATCTTTATCGTGGGATATCTGATCATGCTCCTTTGTTGCTTGAAATACTCCCTACAGGGAAAAAAATACCGTCCAGATTTCAGTTTCATTCCTTTTGGACTCATCACAAAGATTTCTTGACAAAAGTCGCCGCTGTCTGGAACTCCCCATCCAGACCTTCAATCCAATTAAAAAATTTGCAAAAAAAATGAAATTTTTTAGAAAGGAGCTTAGGGTGTGGAATAAAGAGGTGTATGGAGATATATTCGAGAACATCAAAAAATCAGAAGCAGATATGAAGCAACTAGAACTGATATATGATAAGAATGGCTCAAAACAGAATCGGTTGGACCTCTCCAAAACTAAAGCACTCCATGTTAAACATTTGCTAGCAGAGGAGATTTTCTGGAAAGAAAAGGCCCGAGTTAAGTGGTTAACCGAAGGTGACAAGAACACAGCTTTCTTCCACAAGACTGTGAAAATTAGAAGACTTAAAAATTCTAGACTTACTCTGCTAAATGGCGACGGGGATAAATATCCAGACTCTTAGATCCCTAGCTTAATTGTGCAACATTTTACTCGTAAGCTCTCCTCTGATGTTGTCACAGGCCCTGCTACTTTGGTGGATTTGATACCAAACATTGTTACACAAGAAATGAACTCCGGTCTATCTGCTTGGCCAGAAACATTCGAGATCTGGGCAGCTGTGTTTCAGCTCAATAAAGATAGGGCTCCTGGTCCGGATGAGTTCTCTGGGGCCTTCTTTCAGCACTGTTGGGATATCATTGCTCCGGATTTAACAGATATCGTGCACTCTTTCTTTGCTGATCAGGAACTCCCGAAAATGGTGACATCTACCTTGATTTGTTTAGTGCCGAAGGTGCCAAATCCAAGTAGTATGTCTGAACTTCGCCCCATCAGCCTCTGTAACTTCGTTGGTAAAATTTTTACCAAGATCATGGCAACTCGTCTATAAGGTATACTCCCTTCGCTAATCTCCCCGCAACAAAGTGGGTTCGTGAAAGGGAGATTAATTTTGGATAACACCATTTTGGCTCAAGAGATTCTGCACTCATTGGATAAAAAACAGGGCGGGGTAAATGTGGCTATGAAACTTGACATGGAAAAGGCTTTTGATAGAGTTTCTTGGCTCTTTTTAATACGGACCCTGCGAGCCTTTGGATTTGCTGAAACGTTTATAGATATGGTATGGAGGATACTCTCAAACAATTGGTTTTCCATATTACATAAAGGACAGAGCTTTGGCTACTTTAATTCCACAAGAGGAGTGAGGCAGGGAGATCCATTATCCCCCGTGCTTTTTATCCATCAGCTGAGGCTTTAAGTCGAGGATTGAATCAATTAGTGCAACGTAATGCAAAGTGCGCATATAAACTTCCAAGAGGCTGCACTCTTATATCACACTTAGCATTTGCGGATGAATTGATGATCTTCACAAAGGGGATAAAATCTGGACTGAAATCTGTCTTTGATCTGGTGGGGCAATATGAGCTGGAATCAGGACAAAAAATTAATAGGCACAAAAGTAGTTTTTTTTGTGGATCAGGCCGTAACTTAAGAGCATATCAGGGATATATCACTTTGGACTGGTCTCTCCCACTCGGTTCTACCTCATGTTTATCTGGGAGTTTCGCTATACACAGGAAGGAAGGTCACCAGTTTGTTTGATTCGATTCAGCTCAAAGTGAAACGGAAAATGGAAAACTAGTCTCTCAAATCATTGTCCCCGGGAGGGCGACTGATTCTCATTCATCATGTTTTGTCTAGCCTGCCAATTTATCAGACAATGTCCCTGCAGCCTAATAAAATGATAACCAAAAAGCTAGAGCAGAGCTTTGCTAGTTTCTTTTGGGGAAGCAACGAAGAAAAGCGGAAAATGCATTGGGTGTCATGGAAAAAAATCTGCTTGCCAATATCTGAAGGGGGGTTGGGGCTTTGTAGGCTGCAAGACGTATGTATGGCGGCCACGATGAAGTTGTGGTGGCAGATAAGAATGGAGAAGTCATTGCTGGCCATATTCATGAAACAGAAATATTTTCCTATCTCCAGCCCGTGCAGGGTTCAGGTCAAGAAATATCACTCTCACTCCTGGAAATGGTTGCTGGATATCAGACAGATTATGCTCACACACACCTATTGGATGGCTGGAGATGGATCAAAAATTGATTTCTGGTGGGACAAGTGGACTCCAACAGGCCCCATGGGAAATCATACTCAGCATCCCACACCAGATGGCTCTTTGGACAATTTCAGAGCTAATCGTCATTGGGACACTGCAAGTCTTAACCTCCCCAAAGCAGTGCAAGAGGATATAGATGGAGTGGTATGTTTTCTACGAGAAGACAAATGTATATGGGAGCCATCTAAGGATGAGAATTTCAGCTTCAGAGCAGCTTGAGAGATGATCAGACATCGAGCGACAGTCCAGAAAAGCTTTCTACGAATTTGGCACCCTCTTCTCCCCGGAAGATGAGTATCTTGGCATGAAAAATTATGATGGATGCAATTCCAATTGATGAACGCATTAGGAAGGTTGGAATTCACTTGGCGTTGAAATGTCGCTGCTGCCAACAACCTCAATTGGAAACCGTGAACCACCTATTTTCGTATGGGGATATAGCTCAATCAGTATGGAACTACTTTGAGCAAATTTGTGACATCCCAATATCTGCGGGTTCGCTTTCTGAGAGGCTGGGGAACTGGGATAAAAAGAAGGGCTCCAAACTTTATAAACGTGTGAACCTGCTACTCCCAATAATTGTTTGCTGGTCAATTTGGGTCATTCGTATATGAGAATAAGGATATTGTGCGAGACCAAGTCATTGCTATAACAAGCTCCCAGATCAGAGACGTGTTGATTAATATGATTCTAAAAGGAGATTTGCAACAAGGGGACCTAGAGTTACTAGCCTCACTGCAACTCCCTTCTCCTAGAGTGCAGAAGCTTCCCAAAGTCATGCAAAAATCGCACCCCATCTCCGGTGATGTTTTGGCTGCAAACCTCATGTTTCAGGGTTTCAGGATCCACAACAGTAGGGATTGGAGGTGTTATTAGGGCCAATAACAACGAATTTATAACTGGATTTACCTTCAAAACTTCGGATGCGGAAGATGTTAGAATCAGAGCAATATATGCTGGAATTGGTGTGTGTGTGTGTTAGCAGGGGTTTTAAACAAGTGTTGGTTGAAATTAAACAGTCCACAAGCTTCCTGCAGTGGAGAGATGGACAGGGAGTTCCCTGGAGATCATTCTACACATATGCCAAAATTCGAGATTTGTTGCAGGCCAGTACAGACTTCATGTTTTATTTTGCTACTGGCGGTATTAAGTCATACAAAATGGTTAGAGCTCTGCCAAAATGGGGGCATGAAAATGGGGATCACAATTTCTACACTGAATTTTTTCTCCCATCAGCTGTCAGACGAGTTTACCAGTTGGAACGAAGGGGGAAATCAGCCAACTCTCTACTAAACTAATAACTACATGTGTGTATGTGTATTTTCCATATCCAGGTCTGTTGCCAATGCATTCAAATGGAGCAGGTCAAAACATGGAGGTTAAACAGGTAGCCACGACTGCGAGCCAGATTCCCGAGAGGAGTCACATTGCAGTCTATGACTACACGGAGATGATGTTAAAAGTATTTAACCATCATCTCCGGCATAGGTATTTTGACAAGCACTCGTTCATATTTGCTCCCCTCTGTTTTACATTTTCAAAGTATCGGTAACCTGTTGATTATGTTGATTCTGTGTTGGTGGCCAAATGATGGGGAGGTGCTGATCAGTCTTGAGAACAAACAGAACAAACCCAACGGAGAGATTCAAAAAGGTGCAAAGTCTGGAATTTGGTTACAACTCTGCACAATCTAAAGAACCAGCAACTGTGAAGAATCAGCACATCTGCACAATCTGAAGAGAAGTCTCGAATCCAGCTGAAGAACCAACAGCTGTGAGCCTTGGATCTAGCTCAAGAAGAAGTGGAGTAGGTTACAAATCTGTACAGGCTGAGGCCACTCCCAGCTTGATATGAGGTACGTATTTCAATTTGGAAAATATAAACTGTGGCTCGTGTATGCTATTGTCTATTGTCTTGCCCCGAACTGATAGAAGAAATTGTATAGGATGATAGAACGTAGTCCGTTTCCTTTCGATTCACCCTGCCATGGACTTACAAGTCGATTGTACAGCAGACATGAATCAAAAAATGTATCTTTTTTTTTACTGATGAAATAAAACTAATTTTTCAAAAAAAAAATAGTTCGTAATCATCATATCAACGGTTGGTCTTCGACGGACGCGTCATGCATCGGCTAGTGATCC
The DNA here is from genome assembly GCA_025802335.1 of Pinguicula primuliflora. Taxonomy (NCBI): domain Eukaryota; kingdom Viridiplantae; phylum Streptophyta; class Magnoliopsida; order Lamiales; family Lentibulariaceae; genus Pinguicula; species Pinguicula primuliflora. The sequence goes on from JAOYMZ010062325.1 coordinate 8,555, forward strand.
CTCATCCACCATTGTATCCGTACTAGTATCCCGTAACATTTCTCAACCCATTGGGAAACCAACTTCCCTCAAGTTGGAGATATGGATAATGGGCAGGAATTACCTCAACTGGTTCCCAAAAAGTCTTGAGTAGGAGTCGAATAAGACCAATGGACAAGCCACAAAAGATGTGTAAACCAGTAGATCATTTAGTATGTACCCAAAATCCTTTCATCATCTCTAATGGCTTGCAGGTATCCTTTCATCATCTTTAAAACCGGAGGGTTTTAATTAAAAAAACTTGAGGCTTCCAACAAAAAAGACCTGAGGCTTCCAACAAGTTATCGTGTCGAACTAGAACCACCCACATGCTATAGATCCAAAAGGAAATACACACAAATTCACATAATAGTAAAAGACGAGTGAACAATTGGAAGCAGTCGAACTAGAACCACCCACATGCTATAGATCCAAAAGGAAATACACACAAATTCACATAATAGTAAAAGACTAGTGAACAATTGGAAGCATGGAAGCATTGCTGGCGATCAAGACTTTGCCAATCTCACACAAATCCACAGGACACACGGCTATTGATCTCAAAAGAGAAAGTTCAAACTAGCCGATTCGACTTTGATGCTCCGGGTCTTCAGGCAGGTTAATGAAGGTGGATGCAGCAATCAGATCCTCACAAACTATACTTCACATGCTGTACCCAATACTCTATAGGTTTGTTTTGTAGCAAGGATTTAGTGAGATTTTATAAAATTATCCCACTAAATTCCTTGTTTAGTAGTGCTAGCAGTATTTGTCCCATATCGGTTGTGAAACCTTAGTTGGACTAGTTTAAATAGGAATTGTGGGGAGAATCTATCACCGTGGGCTCAAGGTTTTAATGTTGACACCCACATTCCTACCAAATTTACCTCACGTGCACCTGCACACACGAGACCCGAATCGATCGTAAACGGTCAGGCTCGCTTCTTCTTCATGGGCTCTCATGACCCGAGTGTTGGGTCTGCCCAGCTTCTTTCCCTTTTCTTCTGAATTCTATCATGGTTCGGAGGCAGTAATGGTCTAACAACCGAAGAAATCTGTCTTGTATACGCTTCCGCTCTTCTAAAAAAAATTCTTCGGTGTGGCGTTCAAGTCCGACAGGGCTTACCTAGTCGGACTTGAGAGGAGGTGTTAGAAGTATTTGTCCCATATCGGTTGTGAAACCTTAGTTGGATTAGTTTAAATAGGAATTGTGGGGAGAATCTATCACCTTGGGCTCAAGGTTTTAATGTTGACACCCACATTCCTACTAAATTTACCCCACGCGCACTTGCACACACAAGACCCGAACCGATCATAAATGGTCGGGCTCACTTCTTCTTCATGGGCTCTCATGACCCGAGTGTTGGGCCAACCCAGCTTCTTTCCCCTTTCTTCTGAATTCTATCATGGTTCGGAGCCAATAATGGTCTAACAACCGAAGAAATCTGTCATGTATACGCTTCCGCTCTTCTAAAAAAAATTCTTCGATGTGGCGTTCAAGTCCGACAGGCCTTACCTAGTTGGACTTGAGGGGAGGTGTTAGAAGTATTTGTCCCATATCGGTTGTGAAACCTAAGTTGGATTAGTTGAGATAGAAATTGTGGGAAGAATCTATCACCTTGGGCTCAATGTTTTAATGTTGACACCCACATTCCTACCAAATTTACCCCACGCGCACCTGCACACACGAGACCCGAATCGATCATAAACAGTCAGACTCGCTTCTTCTTCATGGGCTCTCATGACCCGAGTGTTGAGCCGACCCAGCTTCTTTCTTCTTTTTTCTGAATTCTATAGGAGGGATGAGTAGGGAAACTTTTTCCCACTAAATCCCATTTGATTAGGGATAATGTGAGAAAATGTTTTCCATCTAAAATGGTAGGATTTAGTGAACAACTTTAATTTTTTTTGTTGGAATTATGTCCCCCCTATAAAATTATTGAAATAATTATAAAAAATTATAAATTTCAAAAATATTTTTTTTGGAAAAAAATAAAATATATTCAAAAATATTTTTTTCCAAAAAAAAGTAAAAATATTTTTTTTCAAAAAAATAATTTTAAAAAATAATTCGAAAATATTTTTTCGAAAATAAAATATTTTTTGAAATTTTTTTTTCGGAAATAAAATATTCAGAAAAAAATATTTTTTTCTAATATATCTTTTCCAAAAAAATATAAAATCCTAAAATTCGTAAAATTAAAATTGTAATTATACTTAAATTTTAAAATCATTTCATAAACTTATCGTGTCTACTAAACGGTAGATTCTAAAATCTCACTATATCCTTAACCACTTAAATCCTATATAATTCTGCGTACTAAATACACAAAAACTTATCTCATCCAACTAAAATCCACCTATATCCTATTTGTCCTTACTACTAAACACACCCTCCCTTTTACTTCAAACTAACCAAGTGTTCAAGGCCATAGATTACACATCTCAAGTGCTTACCAGCTCGTACACTATACAATTTCTAGTTATATACATCTCTATTTGCAGGTTCTATGCAACAAGGACTTCTCACAATGCAAAACAGCCAGCAAATATAAACTCTAGTGTTCGGTGAACAATGTTATTTATTTAGATTGAGATATATGTTTGTATTTGTTACATTTCATTATGTTTCTAGTTTTTTTCATAAACGCTAGGATTTTAGAGACGTATGAATATTACGGCTCAATATTAGTTAAATTTATCATTAATGCGTAATCCTACGCCAACACGTTAAAAAAAAGTGAACAATTTGTGGTGTGTCGAAGCGTCTCGGTGAAACGGAGAGATTTGGGCAACGAACATAATGAGTTTATAAACACAACTTCAATGTATCCATTACTCACAATCCCGCAAAACCACAACCCTTTCAGAACCTAAAGCAACCATCTATTTACACTCATTTCTAGATACTCCACGCCAAGCACCAGGATTAATAACTATGATAAAATCGGGAGCAAAACCTTGCGAAACCCTAACCCACCATCCATTTTCTGATGGAATCTACTTACCCAATTTGGTTCTTGAAACTTATGGACAGAATAATATTAACATATATAGAGTCCAAATTCTTAAATTTTTTAATTTGACTAGGCATGTGGTGTTAATGTGGTAGGAAGGTGAATTGTGCCCATTAAAATCTTAAGCTTAAGGTAATTGATTTTAATCCACCATTCCAATTTATACTTGTATTTTTAGATGTTCTACACCTGTATGGGACAGCTTTACCATTTCAACACAGATTCAAAATGGGATGGTAGAAAAATACTTGTTTTTTCACATTAAGATGTTCTCCACATAGTACATAGCAGAATGAATCAAAGACATGCACTAAACTTCATTATTTATCAAAGCAACTTTGTGTGTCTTAGATTCCCGTCTCATTCCATAAATACTTTCGTATCAATCGAGTCGGTGGCACCATCCCATCGAAATATATCCCATCCTGTTTAGCTGCCCAGTAACACACCCCATCATAACAGTCTCCTTTCATGTCATCGTTAAAGGCTTTGAAAAAAACCAGCTTGTTGGCACCATACTGAAAAATACATCGGAAATCAGATTCTCTCAACCAATCATTGCAGAAACTCCAACGCCTGTATTCATTGGTTGCAAGCCTGATGATACCGAAATCATCTTTCTCCGAATAACAGTGCACTACAAAGTCCTCGCCAGGAGGGATGTAACTGGCTACATAAAGCCAGTACTTTTCGGTCCAGAAACAGCTGCGCTTATCCTCGGGCTGATCCAATAAGGATGCCGAGGCGCTAAGGAAGAAGAAGAGTAGGAGCAAGAGAGTGTAGGTTGAAGGAGATCTTCTCCTCATAGTGAAGTACAAGACGATGAGTCCACTTGCTTGAGTTGAGTACTATTTATCTCTTCTTGGAAAAGGAATAAATGAAACTTTGGTTACGGGTTATGGTCAAACTAGAATTTATTTGAAATGGGAATTGAATTTTATAATTGATAAGAATTATTGATTTTTAGTCTTGAGGAAGGAAAAAAGTTATTCAGATTTTTGTTTCCTAAAAAATTTACTTGATTATCCCTAATCATGGAAGAAGTTTTCTTCCTTTTTATTTATACATATCACATCAATCCACTTTTCTCTCTCTTATCTATCCTCCATATTTCACAACCGTAGAAGGAAATTTTCACCCCTACAATTTTGTTATTGTTATTTTATAATTTATTTCATCATACTTTTTGTTAAATATTAATTAAATCATAAATACTTGTTAAAATGAAAAATACTTGATTAAATTACGAGAAAAACATTTATTAGTACAAACGAGCGCTTATTTTGGGCCAAATTTGCTCCAAAT
>JAOYMZ010062336.1:0-12891 GCA_025802335.1 Pinguicula primuliflora
CAAAAATTTAAATGGTATAAACCCTATAAACCCGAGGGCTACATATTACGGCGGCTTCGCCGCCGAAAAAACTAAAATCCTATTTAAATATTATAAACCCAAGAGCTAAATATCAACGAGGACTAAACCCTATAAACCCAAGGGCTAAAAACTATAAACCCAAGTCAAAATTTGTGATAAATGGTCCATATTTTAGGCAAATCATTTTTGGATTTTGACACCGTATCAAAGCACAATAACTTCCGCACCGAATCAATCAATCATTTCTTCGATCCCCGAAAACCTCGGCAGCATTTCTCGATTGATCGTTTCATACGCGCGCACTCCACAAATAACAGTTCGAGCCAAAATTTGGCTCGTCGCGCCGTATCGATGCTGTGTTCCCGGTAAAAATCCGTTGCCTTTTTTTTGCTTTTCCATAAGTATATTAGTTATATCGCGTGGGCACACACAGAAGACCCACCCATACTGTAAATTTCTGAGAGCCGGTGGTTCCGCATTTGGTTTTGCGGTGAGGAAAAAAGGAAAAGAGTATTCCAGGTGAGACGTGAGAGGATCTCCTTCGCCAGTGATCTGTTCCTCCTCTTATTTCGCGTACGCTATTGTTCATTGGGATTTGTGACTAAAAAATAGCATAGCATCCTAGCTTCGTCTAATCCTTCATGTTCAATGCGCCGTTAATATGTGCTTTTTTGGAGTAGTTCAGGTATGGGAAGTAGGAGTTAAATCAGTCCTTTGTTTTTCGGTTGATTTTGGCAAGGTTGGAAAAGGAAATTACATTGCGGGATTTGATGGTGGTGTTGATTTTTTTGTCTATATCTTTTTCATGAGTTGCAGGTTGTAAAGTTAAGTGCTTTGAAATGGCTACGGTATTGGTCCGGGTGTTTGCTTGAGCATTTGGTGGAGCTAGAGGCTGAGTTGTGAGGGGATTGCTACTTTTTGTGATTGGGATTTGAACTTGGTATTCATAAATATCGGAAATTATGAGCGCTGCTTGAGGAAGGCAAAAAGAAATAAGATAGAGCTCCTTACTTGCAGTGGTAAAGGGCTGCTCTGAATTAGTTGGGATAATAGAAAATTGAGCACGGGAACATGCCAGAACAGTCGGAAATTAGTAAGTATGGCCCAAGATCCTAGTGTGAACCTCTGACGTTAAAGTACTGTGCAATGAAACGTGAGAGACCGATTAAAGATATGGCAGGGGAAGAGTTGGTTACTCATAATAAGAACACTGAAATGAATCCGGTAGAAGAAAGCCCTGGAAGAGTTAATGATGTCAGACAATGCCATTCAGATTCAGAATGTCCAAAGAATTTAGATGTAGAAAAACAAGCACTTCCGATAGAAAATGTCAATATATTAATAGCTCCCGAATCCTGTGAGCTCACATCCCAAAATGGGCTTTCAGGAAATACAGGCCTACATATAGGTAAAGCTTCTGTCATTCTGGGTGATCAAATAAAAGAAACTATGCTTGTAGATGTGACTGATGATTCTGTTCAGTTGGTGTGTGAAGATGAAAGGTCTTCTAGGCGAATGATAAACAGAAAATCAAAGGATTCAGTCGGTAAATGGTTCTTGCGATCAAAATCAAGGGAGAAACCTATTTCCGCCGAGCCTTCTGAATCTGTTAAAGAAGTTAGTGGTAATGTTGATAAGAAAAATAGGAGAAAAAAGCAGCAGACGAAGAAAACTATCGTCAATGAGTTCTCAAAAACAAGGAACCACCTGAGATATTTATTGCAGCGCATAAAGTATGAACAAAACTTGATTGATGCTTACTCCACTGAAGGTTGGAAAGGACAAAGGTGTGTGCCTTGGTAATTTGAGGTTTCATTTTCTTTTTATTTTCTTTTATTAATTTTTTGCATATTTCCTTATACATATAATTGTTATGCTTTACTTATCTGATGCTTGCTTATGTGGTTATTTTCTGCAAATGACTTTTTTTCGGTAAATCAGTTGCCTTTATATTAAAATACAATGTTATGTACATAGTCTGTGTTGGAGAAGAGCTCTTTCACATCACAACTCCCCACAATGAGACAAAAAAGCGCGAAAGCCTCTAAAATAAAAGGCAAAAATGGATGTCTAGAAATGAACTAACTTCAAAAAATTAACTTCTGGAAAATAACTAAATTTCGGAGCTGAGTCGCAGTCCTGAAGGCCTTTTGATCTTCTTCGCTGATCAAGATAGCACTAGTGTTCTGCATCCAGCCTTAGATTGAATGCCTTGAGTCTACAATAGTGCCATATAAAGAGATGCACAATCTCGAATACATCCTACATGCCTTCTTCATCGAAACGCAAATAATTCCTTTGCTTCCATAAAACCATATGACAACACTCCAAATAGCGGACCTACCTAGCTTTCTCCATTTTAATTCTATTCATCCTTGCAAAAATATGAAAAAGTGGTTGTGTCTAGTGCTAAATAGTGTTAGTGTGAAGCCTAGTCATGGGCAATTTTCTCCTGGATTTCGGCTGCATGCTCGCAAGAGAGGTATATATACTTCGCAGTTTCAACTTCTTGAGCACACTAAACACATTGTTGAGCACACTCCTCAGGTTGAACCCCGCTGGCCGCCATTGTGGGGATACGGTTCTGTAATAGCCTCCAAATTAATAGGTGGATTCTTCTCGGAGATATCTTGTTCCAGGCTTGATTTAACTGTTTCCCTTCCTCATTAACTTGTTGAGTTTTAAGCTTCTGAATTAGCTTATAGGCTGAAGCACAGGAGTAGTTGCCTATTGGTTCAAGGATCCACCGCCATTTGTCTTCAGCTTTCTCAGATAAGGCATAATCCAGATATCATCTCAAAAACAATAAGATTTCTTTTGTAGCCAATAATTTCTCTTGGTTGCCTTCAAGTAGCAAGAGTGTGTCATATCTGCATACTGCAGATGAGACACCTTTATCCCACCAACCACTGCTCCTTGTAACTGGTTGACTTCTTCAGCCCTTTCTAGCATCATTCCTAATCCTCCACGATTAGTAGGAACAACAGTGGCGGGAGGGGGTCGCCTTGGTGGAGGCCTCGTTGAAGCTGAAATTCTTGTGAGATGCTACCACTTAATAATACCGATGCCCTTGGAGTGGTGAAGCATTTCCTTCATCCATGAGCTCAACTGATTTGAAAAGCCAACTTTCTGTAGCATTTCTTGCATAAAGGAGCACTCCACAGTATCGAAAGCTTTCTTGAAATCAACCTTAAAGAGTAGCAACGGATGCTTACTACATTTGTAAGAATGCATGACCTCGTTTCCTATCAAAATCCTATCCAATATTTGCCTATTCTTCATGAGTACAGTATGGCTGTGTGATATGATCTTACCTATTACTTTACTGAAACGAGTTGCAAGAAGCTTACTGGCTATTTCCTTAAAACTTTTGACCTCTTGCCATCCATTAATAGAATGAGTGACCTTGGGCCCCCAGTTGATTGTCTCTGACTTAAATAAAATGGGACAATGATCAGAAATCAATCTCTCCAGTCCAAATTGATAAATCTCATGGGACAAAGTAACTAGTCTGATAATACCTCTACATCACCGTCATCACCCAATACTGGTAATCTCGTTTTTTTCATCAATTTTGGAGTAAGGTCCAGTATTTGCTTTAACTGGAATGCAACAGAGTTGTTGCCTTGTGACACATGCTGGACAAGATTCCTTTCTTCTGGTAGGGTGCTTTGCTTCAGGATCGGGGAGTAGTTTGTGTCTACCTCGACATAGGCCATTCCTGGGCTCAACTTGGGCGGCGATGTTTCCTTAGCTTCATTCTCATTTACCGCCGCTATTTCAACTCTTGTAAATTCTCTGGCTTTGCTAAGGAATCCTGATAATACTAAAGAGCCGGCTTCCTCATGTACCTAAGTTATATACTTCAGAAGTTTTCCATCACACTTTTTAGTTCTCCAAGTGTTCAAAATCACTTCAGGTTTCTCCTTGGCTTGGGGTTTTACTCTATGTTTGCGGACTTCTTGAAGGTTAGCCACTCTATACTAGGTCTTCCCCTTGCTTATGGTATAAATGTAGTTTTCTTGTTTTCTGCACTCCTCACCGGATCTATTTCTTCTTCTATCCGTATGATGTATGATTCAGATATTGTTTCCATCTTGATCTACATCCTTACTAACTGATGGGATGCATTATAAATTTGGATCCTACCAAACTTATCTCTAATTTTGTTTTGTGTTTTTCATCTAAGGTCAAGACTTTCCCCACTTTAGTGCTTAGCTATGACTCCAGCAATGAAGCAGCCTTTTATGCGCAGCCAAACTAGTCTTACAAGCTTTCAATCGATCATTCTTTATGGCCTTAGGTTATGGACACTGATCAGAGACACTATTGTTTGATCTTGTAGCAATTTCAGTTGGTCCTCTTTCAACTTTAGTATATAATTAAAATCGCCCCTACTTCTAAGCAAGCAGTGAAACTCGAGGTATGTCCCCGTTGCGTTAAAACTGTTCGCATCGAGCTCAGATCAATTAAGGGGTGGAGGAATCCTACCTGACAAGTATCCAACCAAGCAATAGATTCAAGCTTTGGAACGAATTTCATTACCTCTAAATGAGCTTCCACTGCCTTTTGCTTACATGAGTTTTCAGTGTGAGTGTCAGTACCTTGCTCTAAAACTTGTGACTTGCCATGGTTTCTCCAGATGAACATGTCAGGCTAACGAACAGCTGACTTGCCCCAACAATCAATCCGTTGGTCTACCTAATCACCTCTTGAATATTTGTGCTTTTTGAAAACCTGATAAAATCAAATTGTTTACCTTTAAACTCCATATGGGGAGGGCATGAATGTCACTTACTTGACCATATTGGCTGAAGAGGGCTCTCATCTCCAATATTGACCTCACACCAGTGAGATGTTCGTTGTAGAGGGGGTGGGGCTTTTTCAATGTCGGTCTGGCCTCTGGGACCCCTCCTTTTGCTTTTTTCTTGGGCAATGTCGATCGGGGTCATCCTGAAATTGGTATCCAATCTCCTTCTAAAGTATTGACGATTGTGCTAGGTTCTGCACTTTCGGGAGGGATTCGACTTTAATCTTCATCAGTAGCCATAAGATAATCGGCAAGATTCGTCAGCCCCATAGAGTTTATTCTTAGAATCAGCTCGTATTGTGTTCGGGCACCATGGGCGGATACATGTAGGGGCTTGTGGGGGCCCAAGCACCCCCAGCCCCTACATTGATATACATTATATATATTGACCAAGTAAAAAAAGATGTTTTAGCCTAGTTGGTATAGTTCAAGGCATCTTAAGGTGCAGTTGTGTGTTTGATTCCCACAGATTCCATTTTGAGTTTTTTATTCATTAGCTATAATTTTTTTCATTAGCTATGATTAATTTATTAATTAACTCGACTTAGAATATATATTGACAAAATAATAATTTGATTTGGATGTCAAGTTTGTAATTAATTATATTATGCAATTATATATATTTATTCGATGAATTATTTTACAGTAATGCTAAAACAGAACGATGCCGTTTCACATACAATTAGTATGAAACGACGTTGTTTCATGTGATATACACAAATAATTATAAAAATATTAAGTATATCTAGCATTTTCCATTATTTTATTTGATAAATTGTTTTATTTGATGATTTCTTTTACTTGATATTATAAATATTTTTTGGCTACTTCAGATGAATGAAAAAAAATCTACTAACATTTTCAGAATTATAATGTCTAAATCTTCAGGGAACTAGTTATAAAATTCTGTTTCGACGGCTCTGCCACCAAAGAAAACTAAATCTTAATAAACATATACGGAGAAAAAAATTGAATCTTAATCTTAAACGATACCACCTGCCAGTATCGGAAATGGGTACCGATACCGGCACCGGGCCGAGCTAGTACCGGTGCATCAAATGAGCCTCCGGTCGTTAAATACTGGATCCGTCCTTGTCGGACACTCAATGCTTACAGTGTTGCGAAGTGCTGAATTGGGACCGGACAGACTTATCCGCCACTCAATGCATAAAATCGCAGAATTGGGACCAGTTTTGTGTTTATCCACCACTCAAAGCATCCACAAATTGCTCACAGAATTGGAACCGGAACTACATAGGGTTTTCGTAGCTCTTTCCGGCAAAGTTTGGCTGTAGGAGATGTATTGGGATCCGTGCCCGGGATAATTTTCAAGTTCATCTATCTAGTCAAAGTTCCCTGTAGAAAAAGCTATTTTTTGGTGTACTCGGTATGGGCGCTATCTGCAAATTACTGATCCTGTCATGGAATGCAATTACCATAAGCTGCAAAATTAGAAAATAAAAAATAAAAAATTAAAGGGGTGGTGGTCGGGCTAGGTCCTATGTAAGGCACCCCTGCTCAAATTGTTATATTCCCAACTTGTGTCCAAACATAGCATGATTTGGAGATTTTTACTGATCATTTCATATTTTTCAGCTTGGAGAAACTGAAGCCTGAGAAGGAGCTTCAGCGTGCAAAATCTCACATTATGCGTTACAAACTAAAAATAAGGGCGCTATTTGAGCAGCTTGCTCAATCTGTTGCTGCGGGGAAGCTTCCTGAATCTCTATTTGACTCTGAAGGAGAGATCGCCAGTGAAGATGTATGAATAGCCATTTGCATGTTTGTAGTTTTCTGCCATGGATTGAATTAACTTGATAACCTGATTTCTCAACTTCAACTGAACATAGAGTTTGCACATGCTAGAGTTTTCGGACTGCATAAAATTATCAGAAAAGCTGACTGCAAAATCTCTCTCTGCAACTTCGGACTTCTGTTGTGTAATAACATAAAAACTGTTGGAGCCATTTATATTAGCACACCCTAAGTGCTCCAAGAAGTTAATTTCATTAACTTTCTCTACAGCGGAGCATAGGATGTGCTATTGCAAACACAAACTAACAAATCTAAGATCAAATATCAGTGGTTTTCTAGAATACTCGTCTAGTGCTTTTCACTTGATATTTTCAATTTCTTTATTTGGTTTTCATCCTTGCCCCGGGAATATGGTTTCATCTCGTGGTTCTGTTATTGTGCACATGATTTCATGTGTCCCTTCATACTTGTGGCATTCAGACGCTGAACCATTTCTTACTCTTGCAGATTTTTTGTGCAAAATGTGGCTCTAAGGAGTTGACACTTGATAACGATATCATTCTCTGTGATGGTTACTGTGAACGTGGTTTTCACCAGTTTTGCTTAGACCCACCTCTATTGAAAGAAGACAGTAATACAGATCATTCAATTGGCTTTTACCTTTGTCCTTAATGCTTATGTCCAATTTCTGATCTGTTTCCCCTCACTTCTTTGGTTGTGTGCAGTCCCTCCAGGTGATGAAGGCTGGCTTTGTCCTGGATGTGATTGTAAACTTGATTGCATAGACATGCTAAATGATTTTCACAGCACAAAAGTTTCTCTCGCCGACAGTTGGGAGGTCGTGAGACTTCATTCCACCATTATGTATCTTTTATTTCTAATTAGATCCGTCACTTACCGTGGTCTCCTCTTGTTTACAGAAGATATTTCCTGAAGCTGCTGCATCTGCATCTGCATCTGGAAAGCAATTAAATGTTGGTCCCGAGTCTTCTGATGATTCTGATGACGATGATTATGACCCTGACAAGCCAGAGGCAGATGAGAAGAAAGATGAAGATGGAGATGGAGATGGAGATGGAAATGAATCAAATCCTGATCACTCTGACTACTTTTCTGCACCTGATGACATGGCATCTCCTCATGTTGCAGACCCATATCAGGGGCTTCCTTCTGATGATTCAGAAGATGATGATTTTAACCCCTCTACTCCCATTCAGGATACACAGGTTAATCAGGATGATTCAAGTTCTGATTTTACTTCTGATTCAGAGGACCTTAGTGGTCTACTCGAAGATGAAATGGCACCGGATAATGATTCCAGACCCATTATATCTGTAAACCGTGAAGGATTCTCCTCAGACTCCAAAGAGAAAACTACTAATACTGTTGCGCCGAAGAGAGCATCACTAAAGGGCGAGCTATCTTACCTGTTGGAGACTGCTGTTGAGCCTGTATCTGACAAAAGACACGTAGAACGGTTAGATTACAAGAAATTGCATGATGTGAGTGTTTGTTTCCGCCACATGTTTTACAGATTAACCGAATTAAACATCGAGAAGGTGCCTAATATATCACTTGAATTCATGATTCCTCTCTTAAAGGAAGCATATGGAAGTTCTTCATCAGACTCAAGTGATGAAGATTTTGAAGCTCCTAGTGCGAAGAGGAGAAGGATAATTGGTAATGAGAAAACTGCAAGGAAGCCCCGTAATAGAACTCCATGTACCAGTTCAAGAACAAGTACAAATGATACAGTCTCGGAAAGGAGCAGTGATTTGCCTCGAAAAACTGGGATAACTGATGCTGGCAATAGCAGTACGGAGCCATTGCACGAATTCGGTGTTGCTGGTATGGAAACCAAAAAAACAACCTATAGACGGCTTGGAGCAGTTACAACCCAGGTACTCATTGCTAAATAAATGTCATTACCCACTTGGCATCAGATGGCTGATGTACCGAATGTAGCTCGATTGAGACTTAGTTTGCCCTATGATTTGTATCTTTAGGTGATTCATAACCTCAAAAATGACCTCTGTCGAATTGATTGGTTTAGCAGTCCTGCACTATAATTTGGATATTCGCTGCTGTATATGTGCAATTTTAAGGGGTCTCTTCTGGTGATTTTCAATGGTGCTATTATTTGTGCAGAGACTTTATGCGTCCTTCCGTGAGAATCAGTACCCCGAAAGAGCTGTTAAAGAAAAATTGGCCAATGATTTAGGGGTGACTGTCCCGCAGGTATTCCCACACTTCTGGTCTTTACTTAATAGAATGGTGCAATTTAACATGTATGTGTTAATTCTGTCAGAATGTTGTGTTTACAGGTTTCTAAATGGTTTGAAAATGCTCGTTGGAGCTTTCGCCATAAGCCGCCTACAGAATCAACCTCAGCTGAGAAGACACCTAGGCTGACCAGTGCTGAAACCAATTACAACTCCAGACAGAATCTGGAATTGAATGAATCAACCCCAGTTCCATCTCAGAACCATACTCCAGAGGTAGCAGTGGAATCTTCGGTAAGAAAGACTCGGGGAAAGAAATCAGGATCGCGTAAAACCAAAAAGAGGTAAGATAGGTGGTAAGATTGAACATCAATGATGCCATAGGTGCCAGGAGAAGCTCTTAAGATGATACCGCAGTTAATATGCAGTCTTACCAATTTTTTACCGATCAAATACTGATGATGAGAGCTGCAGCATTATATTCTCTTCTTACTTATACAGAGCTATACTCTTTGAGGAATAGTATATTAGCCAAGAAAGGGTTTAAGCATAAGAGTGGCAGATTCGTCCTTGTTCTTTGTAAAACTCAAGCAGTAACATGATCTTTTTAGCCTTTAAAAGGGGACGCATACTCAGGAACTTGTTAGTTCCATAACACGGATGATTCATGATATTGATGTACACTTACTACCCATCATTAGTTATTCTAATTGTTTCAAATGCTACTTGAACCACCAGCAGTTGCATGATTTTTTAAACCCTTACTATTCATTGATAATGGATGTAGAAAAAGTTAAAGGCTGAATGAGAGGCCTTAGCTCTAAAATAAAAAAATTTAGGTGTACAAACTTTTTTTTTGTACAAACTAACAACAATTATTAGAGAGTTACAACAGCAACATTTTTTTTCAACAACAGCATCATTTAGAAATCAATGAAATTCCTTTCTTTTGAAATTTTCGTCCACTGCAACAATACCATGCAGGATTTTCCACACGTGGAAACTAATCTTGTACAATCCCCGATTCTTGCAAACTTTTGTATTGTTGGACCTCTAGTTGTGATCAGAGACCAAGCAGAGGCGCTACAGAATTGTCCATTTGCAGCAATATCCCACACTTGCTCGTCCTTCTCCGGGCTAAGAACAATTGAAATTATTTGTGCCCTAACTTGTGGAAGTGAGGGGAGGAGTGTGGAAAGGACATTTTCATCTCCTGCATTATTCACTAGTTACACAATAAATGGTTGGTGTGAGCTTCCGGTTTTCATTTCAGGGAATATGTGCAAAAGGAATGGAATGAGATCAGCCTAAAAGGCACCAAAGCTTACACCCTGCATAGTTAATTGCGTATCCTTAAAGGAAAGTTGCAGCTCTCGAATAAAGAGGTATATGGTAATGTAGACAGAAAATTGGAAGATTTGCATAAAGAGATTGAGAGATTGGACATACTGGCTGGAACAAGAAATCTGTTTGAGTATGAAAATGATGAAAAGTGGCAGCTGAGATAGAAATTGAGCAATGCACTGCATAATAAAGAACAACTTATTTAGCAAAAGTCCCAGTCGAGGTGGATTAGAGAAGGGGACGAAAATTTTAAATACTTTAACGTGAGGGTGAAAAACAATAGTAGAAGAAATACCATTAGAGGCCTGCAGATCAGAGATACTTAGTGTAAGGAAGAAATTAAAACTCACTTCCAGCATCAATACGAAGAAGAGAACTGTTGTAAACCTTGCATAAATATACATGCAGAAGTATGTTTGACAGAAGATGATAATACTTATTTGACAGCACACTTTACGGAAGAAGAGATCATAAATGCAGTATGGAGCTGTTCTCCTAGGAAAAGTCTGGGGGCCAGATGGCTATAACTTCTTTTTTCTGCAGAAATTATGGGATATAGTGAAGTTGGATTTCATAAACTTCATTCATGAGTTCCATAAGGAGGCATGACTGTCTAAAGAATTAACATCAACTTGAATCACTTTGGCCCCAAAAGCTACAAACCCGCTATCTCTTGATCAATTTAGACTAATATCTCTCGTGGGAAGTGGCAACAAGGTTTTGTCCAAAGTGTTGGCCTATAGAATGAGTACTGTTCTGTCTAAAATTATAGGGCGTGAGCAAACAGATTTCTTAAAAGGACGTCAAATCAAGGATGGAATTCTTGTAGCAAATGAGGTAATCCATTCGTACCGCGGAACAAAAAGGCCTCTACTGCTCTTTAAAGTGGATTTCACCAAAGTGTTTCACTTTGTAAATTCGAATTATTTGTATGATAGGTTGTGCAAGTTTGACTTTTGTGAGTTGTGGATAAAATGGATAAAAGAATGCATATCCTCTGCACATGCAAGTGTCTTGTGAACGGTAGTAGTTCTAGAGAATACGAATTAAAAAGAGGTTTGCGTCAGGTGGATTCACTTTCCCCACTGCCTTTTCTCCTGGTAGTTGAGGGATTGGGAATGATGTTTAAGCAGGCAAGGAATCGAGGTCTCCTAACAGGGGCGAAGATTGGAGATGTGGAGATGACACATTTATAATATGCTGACGATATGCTTCTTTTAGCTGAAGGTTCGGAGCAAAATGTATTTATTATAAAAGGAATTCTGCGGGTAATTGAGCTCGTATCAGGACTATCAATAAATTTCTGCAACAGTTACTTATACAGCTCAAATGAGACTATGGAGGTTCGGGAATCTTATGCAGGATCTCTTAAGCGTACAACTAGTGAGCTTCCATTTATTCACCTGGGTTTACCTATAGGTGATCATCCGGGAAAGATTAAAATGTGGAACACCTTGATTGCGGAATTGTCTACTAGAGTGGAAAAGTGGGATGTACGGTTCCTGAATTTTGCAGGAAAGCTGACTCTTATAAAGTCTTTCCTGCAAAGTCTCCTAGTTTACTACATGTCCTTATTCAAAATGCCAAAGATGGTTTTGAAGAAAATCACAAGTCTGCTTAGTAATTTCCTCTGGAGGAACTCAACATCAAAATCATGTCCCATCCAGCAGGTGAAATGGAGAACTCTTTGCTTGGAATTAAGTGCAGGAGGATTGGGAATAAGAAACATAGAGACAATGAACATTACATTGTTGTCAAAATGGCTATGGAGACTTAAAGCTGAACCTGGAAGCTTATGGGCAGCGGTTATATGCTCCAAATTAGGGCTGGGCATTTGGATCGGAATTTTTCGAAATTCCAAATTCCAAATTTTCCGAATTCCGAAATTTCGATCCGAAATTATTTTTTCTCTATTCGAATTGGTTCAGAATCTGTGTTGTATTCCGAATAGCAATTCAGAACGGAATGAGTTTTGTGTTAACCTGAGAATTTTGAAATTCCGACTTTCGAAATACTTGGCATTCCGAATTTCGAATTGTAATACGAAATGGATCAGGATTGCGGTTCGGCTTTCGAAATAATTTTGGAACGGATGCAAAATAGGTTATTCTGAATTCCGAATTCCGAATGCCCAGGCCTACTCCAAATACATGAAACCAGGCGATGACAAATCTGACTATGCACTAATAACACTACCTGATCATTCATCAAAGCTTTGGATATATATCTGGGAGGCTGCGATTTCTGCAGCTTGGTGCCACAAAAATCTGCAATTCGATTTAGACACTAGGACTCATGCATTATTCTGGCACACTAACTGGACAGGATCTGATTGCTTTGCAGTACAGTTTGCAGATCTATACTGAATTTCCACCTGTAAGGATGCATTATTAAGCGAGATTCACCCAGTTTCTGCTCAACTTAATGAGTGGAACATCAGCTTCCAAAGGCCGCTGAGAGATTGGGAAGTTGAGCGCTTACAGCTACAAAACACTGTAAAAGAACACTTTATATGCACACAAGAACTGGATCGTTGGATATGGAAAGAAGAAAAAACTTGGAAATTTTTTGTTGCTTCTGCAGGTTACAAAATGTAAAACATGGTGATGTCGAGCATGAAAAAAATATTTGGACCGTTCATGGTGTAAAATAATCCCTCGAAGGATACAATATTTTATCTGGCGAATGCTGCAGGATAGAGTGCCAACAATGACAAATATACAGAAAAGAGGGGTAAGC
>JAOYMZ010062347.1:0-28828 GCA_025802335.1 Pinguicula primuliflora
CAATTTGGTGAGGTACACAACCCAGTTGAAAAATTGAGTCCAAACATTTAACTGTGTGGTGACAGGTTGCAAATGTGATGTGAGAAGGCTATGGGTTTTGTTAACTTATCGATAAGTTATGTGAAGGCACAAAATCAACAGATTCAGACACTGAAGAAATCGCCAGATTAATGAGCAAATCATCAACTGATTTTGCTCCACAACATTCAAATTTGAATAAGAAAAACCGAAGAGTGATTTATGGGATTCATAACAGTTTTTCCTTGATTACTGTTAACAGCAAGAATGCTGAAGTATAAATAGACAGTAGTACATTGTTGTAAACACACGATCAGAATATAGAAAAAATACAGAGATCAAGTTTTCTCTATCACTCAAGACTTCTTGAAGATCACTTGTGTTTTTATTCTTCTGCTATGTTGAATGTTGGCAACTTTGTCACTCTCAAACTCAAGTCTGAAAACTTCCAACTTTGGAGGGAGCAGGTCATGGTCTTGGCAGAAAGCCAAGAACTCACAGGACATCTTACCGGTGAGGGCCAGCCACCAACAGCCACACTTGTGGCCGCTGATACTCAGGTTGCAATGCCAAATCCTAAGTACGTTAGATGGAAAACTGCTGATCGTCTGCTACGAGGTTGGATCATCGGAATATTAACTGAGGAAGCAATTGGACATGTGATTGGTTTTGATCTTGCAGGTGGAGTCTGGACCGCTTTGAAAGAAGCCTACGCACAGTCTTCACAAGAAAGACAGTTTCAACTCTCCCAGCAATTAACCTACATGAAGAAAACACCGAAAATCACACTCAGTGATCATCTATCCAAGTTCAAAAAAATCTGTGACGACCTTGCTTCTATTGGGGCTCCAGTGAGTGATCAGCAAAAGGTCTTCTCACTTCTCACTAGTCTGGGCAGTAAGTACGAATCTTTTACCACAACAATGCTCAAGCCGCCAGTGTCATCATCGAAAGAAGTTGTTCCTCTACTTCAAGGTTTTGAAACAAGGCAGATGCTGAACTCTGCTGATAACTTCAATTACTCAGCCTTCTATGCTTGAAGGGGATCAGGTCGTGGCTCCAAAAATACACAACAACAATCATTCACTTCAAGAGGTCGTGGTTTTGTACCTACACATCAAAATCGCCAGAACTATCAGACTCGCACTTCTTTGAATCCACGCCGCAGTCAACAGGATCTAGTCTGCCAAATTTGCCACAAGGGTGGCCAAGTGCATTACGTTGCTGGCAAAGGTTTAATCATTCTGTCCAACTCGATAACTTACCAGCAGCCTATAATGCAACTCAAGATACTTCTGTGATCTATCCAGAAGAGTGGACCTCAGACTCAGGAGTTTCTGCTCATATGACCTCTAATGAAGATACTCTTGATAATTTAACTCCATATCACGGTGCTCATCATGTTATGATAGGTGATGGAAAATTCCTTAAAGTAACAGATACAGGAGATGAGGTTATTCGAAAAAATGGCAAATCATTTTTACTCAAAAATGTCTTGCTTGTGCCGGATCTTGAGCGTAATTTGTTGTTTGTGGGGCAACTAACGAATGATTTTAATGTAATCTGTGAATTTTCTCGTGATGATTTTGTTGTTAAGGATCGAGAAACTCGGGCAAGCTTGCTGACGGGAAGAAAGAAGGGTAATCTATACATCATCAATTCACCTGTGATGGCCCCTTTTCACAAAGATTTCAGGTCACTTCGCGGGATATTTGGCATCAAAGGCTTGGCTACCCTCAATCTGCTGTCGTTGATCAATTGTTGAATAAGGATTTGATCAAATCCATTCGTAATAAGAACATTTCATTGTGTTCTAGCTGTCAGCTTGGAAAACTTTCAAAATTTCCCTTTGCACCATCTGATTCTTGTTCAATAGCACCTTTTGAGAAGATTCATATCAATTTATGGGGTCCTGCTCCTGTGTTGTCTAAGCATCGGTTCAAGTATTATGCTGCACTTGTTGATGATTACACTAAATTTGTCTGGCTCTTTCCTCTACGACAAAAATCTGAATTTTTTGAGCAGTATGTTTTGTTTGAAAGATATGTCTTGCGCCAATTCAATGCTCATATCAAAATTGTTCAGACTGATGGAGGCGGGGAATTTATCAATGCACAATTTGAACAACACTTACAAAATTTTGGGATTGTTCATCAAGTTTCTTGCCCTTACACCCCACAGCAGAATGGAACAGTCGAACGACGACATCGAATGATCCGTGAACTTGCAGTTACAATGATAATTCATGCTGATGTTTCCAAGATTTTCTGGGTTGATGCTTTCAAGACAGCAGTTTTTCTTATGAACAGAATGCCCCTGGCCATGCTGCAGTATGATTCTCCTTTCTTTCGCCTATATGGCAAACATTCAAATTACGGCAGCTTGCGGGTGTTCGGCTCCAAATGTTATCCCTATACGTGGGATTCTCGCAAGGATAAGTTCGACTGTAAATCTCTCCCCTGCATCTTTATGGGATATAGTGATCGCCATAAAGGATATCGGTGCTTTGCTGCAGTTGAAAATTGCTATTACATTTCTCATCATGTTGCTTTTGACGAAACTATATTCCCTTATCATGATCAGTCTGTCCATTCTGGTGAGTTTTCCTTGGTGAAGTTCAATGAATTTGCTTCTTCCACTGATGATCATCATGTCTTATCAGCACCAGCACCACCCTTTCCTACACCTACTACTTTGTGTTCACCTATTGATGTTCCTATGATAGTGCCTCTAGCACAGCATACTCCTGCGGACAATGGTGCACTTCTGCAACCTCCAATCTCTGATGTTGCACCTGGTCCAGTATCTGCCTCAGATGTTTCGTGTTCACCTATTGATGTTCCTATGATATTGCCTCCTGCACAACATACTCCTACTGACAATGGTGCACTTCTGCCACCTCCAATCTCTGATGCTGCACCTGATCCAGTATCTGCCGAGCCTAATTCTTCTACAGATGTATCTGATGACCCCATTCTCCATTTGCCTGCATCCCCAATATCTTCTCCACCTCCTTCTTGTGCAAATGACTCCTCTGGCTCCTCATTATCCATCACTGCTCCACATATATCCCCTCCTGCTGTTGATATTCCTCAGCCTTCTTCACCAGCACCCATTCAGTCCACTTTCTCTTATATATCTGAGCCTACTGAACATAGTCACACTGACATGGCATTGGCTTTGGCTTCATCATCAGCATCTCACTCACGGGCTCACCCCATGATCACTCGGAGTTGCTCTGGTATATATAAACCGAATCCCAAGTATGCTTTAGTCCATGGCTATGCTGAGATACCAAAAGAGCCTCGTACAACCAAACAGGCTCTCAAACATCCTGGAAGGAAACAAGCAATGCTCGAAGAATATGAGGCACTTCTCACCAACAACACCTGGGAACTTGTTCCTCAAACAGCTCACACGAATATCATTAGTTCCAAGTGGGTTTATAGGGTGAAACTTAACTCTGATGGTGACGTTGCTCGACCGAAAGCTCATTTAGTGGTTAGAGGTTTCACTTAGTAACCCGATGTTGATTTCAATGAGACTTATTCACCTGTCATCAAACCAGGGACCATCAGGTTAGTTCTCTCGCTCGCCACAATTAAAGGATGGACAATTAGACAGTTAGATGTCAAAAATGCCATCTTACACGGCTCATTTCTTGAAGAAGTTTATATGCAGCAACCCCCCGATATTTTTTTTCGCAAAAAGTTTTTATTTATTGCAAAAGTGATTACACGAACTGGCCCTGAAAGTGAGCGCAGTCAAAACGTACAATCACAACAACTGAACAGGAAATCAATGTTTTTCTGGCGGTTGCGCTGGCTGCGTCTTGGGCTGACTTTCTTCTTTGCGGGTTGCATCATTAGTTCGTAGTGCTCAAGCAGCTCCTTGTCCTCTTCCTCCACCTGATCAGCCCAACTTTTCCTGCTGACTCGGGAATGCGATTCCTCAGTATGAGAAGCAACTTCCTGCATTGCAACTTCTTCTACTACTTTCAGGGGTGTCTGCGGATAGCAGGACAACACGCCCTCTAATCTCTCCGCCTGTATAGTTTGTTCTGGTTCTGGTTCGGCCCCCATCTGGATAGCTTGTTGCTCATCATCCCAGAGCAGTAATTCCTCTTCAGTGTCAGTCCAGGTTTCCTCTGCTGCTTTATCCCATAACTGTTCGTTCATTGAGTCTGCCAATCCAAGGTGAAGGATGTCCCAAATGTCTTGTTCCAGCTTCTCCAAAGCAGTTGCAGTTTCTGCATCAATGTCAGCAGGGAGTGCTACCACGCCAGCAGAGATTTCTGCAAATCCTGGTACTGCAGCCTGTTCATCAGCTACTGCAAGAGGTACTGCAACCAGTTCATCAGTTACTACTAGCTTTGTAGTCCGTTGGTGAAAAGCAGTGTTCTAAAAGGCAGCCGCCCCGACACCGGGGCGGCTGCCTTATCGCTCGAAACATGAATGGTGCACCGACTTTGGTAGATTCGGAGTGACAGGGTGGCCTGGCCATTGGGGCAATCGCCCCAGGCACCTTGTCGGCCGCCCCATCCGCTCCGGCGGCCTGCCTTGTCCGACAAGGCGGTCACCTTGGCCGAAAAGGCGGCTGCCCTGGCTGTCTAAATGGACAGGGCGACGCAACATTACATACCCACAGTTTTTAGTTTTATTTGACCCATTAAGTTTGATATTAGTCGGTCCATAAAAATTTAAGATGAAAAAATGTACAAATAAAGAAAGAAGGGGTTCACATCTTATTCTTTTCAAAAAAACGCACGACTTCTTCTTCATTCTTCTTAGGTCTTTTTTTTCTTACTCAAACAAATTCTCACTTTCAAAAGACGAAGGAGGGCTTCAATTTCTCAATTATTCTGCAAATCTTCATAGACATCATGGTTAGGCATTAGTTTGCAGTTTTTTCTTCATTTATTTGTCATTTATTTTTGTAATTGTGTATGCCTTCAAGGTGTTTAATAAAATGTCTAGGTGATGGAATGATAATAAAATGTCATTTAATTGTATTTCAAGTGAAACCTTTGTATTCGAATTACAGAAGGTCCAATGTCTGTGCACATTATTGATTGGAATTGGAAACACCATAGCAAATCTGAAATTTGAACTCTAAAAATATTTGGATAAACTTGTTTGTTTTTTGTATTGTGCTTGATTGTGTGAAGAAAACTCAAATTATGTTTGGTTTTGGAATTATGTTTGTGACTTCACATATAAAAAAAATTGAATGGAACTAAACTAACACACACAAACACAAAAAAATGAATGGAACTAAACTAACACAAAAAAAAATTAGGCAAAGCACTGGGGCAGTGCCAAGGCGGCCACCACGGTGGCCGCCCCGCCTTCACCTTCCGTCTTTTCGAACGCTGCTTCTAAGTAATAAACCAGACGTAAAAGAATCAAGGTTACTTCCCTGGTTTTTAATTTCCAATACTGTGATGAACTTGGCAGTTGACAGCTTGTAGAGATCACTAAAGATGACACCAAACGAACCTTCTCCTGTCCAGTTTGTTCGCCAAAATAGAGCTTTGTCGCCCGAGTTCATCTGCAGCCTTAGGTGGTTGTTAAACCAGCCTTCTGTCGCAGCTACCTCCCATATGTCCTTCCAAACTTTCGAGGTTTTATCTGGCACCGAGATGAGGCTGAGATCAAACATGTGGTTTGTTTGCAAGAAGTACTTTGCTCTAATCACATCCATCCATAGGCCATCAAAATCCTTTTTGAAGCGCCACAACCATTTGGACAGTAAGGCTTTATTGAGGATCCCTACTCCACCCTCCTTGATCTCCAGACACATGTGAATCCATTTTATCCAGTGTATTGGTCTGTGCTGGTGTGAGTTCTTTTGCCACAAAAATTGGGTGATTAGCTTTGTAAGAGTCTTGATTACCTACGTAGGGGCATAAAACAGAGAGAAATAGGTGACAGTTACAGAAGTTAAAACTAATTTGACAAGTGTTATCCATCCCGCAAAGGTCAGAAACTTGTTTTCCCAGTTCTTAAGTCGCTGGTCCATCTGACATATTAGCCTATCCCACATCCTAGTTCTTCCAGGTTTATCCCCAACCGGTAGTCCTAGGTATAGAAAAGGCAGCTTTCCTCTTAGACACCTGAGATTCGCAGCATAGAGGTTCATCTGAGCAGCTGGAATGTTGATCCCATATAGTTGACTTTTGATGAAGTTGATAAAGAGGCCTGATAGCAGTTCAAAGACCAGCAGTATTCCTTTCATTGCCAACACATTTTCTAATGTCCCTTCCGCTATCAGCAGTGTGTCATCCGCATACTGCAAGTGTGTGATCTGAAATTCTCCCAAGTCTGCCCCTGTCAACAAATTCTATGTCTCAGCTCTTCTTAACAATATACTCAAGCCTTCAGCGACAATGGTAAATAGTAACGGAGAAAGTGGATCCCCTTGACGAAGTCCATGCTTTATTTTGAACTCCCCTGCACTAGCTCCAATTACCAGAACCGCAGCTGGAGCTGTCGAGATACATTCTAGAATCCACACCCTCCATTTGTTACTAAAGCCCAGCAAGGAAATGATTCTCTCCAGAAATCGTCAGCTCACTGGATCGAAAGCTTTTGTGAAGTCAATCTTGAACATAATCAGGGGTTTCTTGCATCCTTTATACTTATGTATAAGCTCACTAGCAATGAGAACTCTATTTAATATCTGTCTTCCCTGTATAAATTCATTTTGCTATTTTGAGATAACTTTTCCGATAACTGTTCTGAGCCTTGCTGACAGTAAGTTTGAGGGCACTTTATAACCACAACCCATGAGAGAAATCGATCTATAATGTCCCATTACCAGCGGGCTCTGGACTCTGGGGACGAGTGTTATCCAAGTTGAGTTTAAACCTCTAGCTCATTTGCCTGTCCTATAGAACTCTCTAAGAAATTGAGTAAAATCTTTGCTGACCACAGTCCAATGTTTCTGTATGAAAAAGAAATTAAAACCATCCGGCCCTGGACTTTTCTTCGGTGCACAACTCCATACTGCCTGACGAATTTCTTCATATGTAAATTCGGCTGTGAGCATATTGTTGTCCTCTTCAGACATTATCCTTTCATCCACAATATTCAGTGAAGGTCTGTGGCAATGAGCTGCTGTATATTGTTTTCTGAAATGTTCAATTATACCTTCTTTGACCACAACAACCTCGTCTTGCAAAGCACCTTCAATTTCAATTCCTCGGATCGTATTTCTCCTCCTCGTTTTTTGCAAACGAGAGTGGAAGTATTTTGTATTACCTTCTCCTTCTTTTATCCAAGTTATCCTTGATTTTTGCACTGTGATTTTTTCTTTATCTAGGATTGCCTTTTGTAGATTAACCCAACATTCTCTCTTCTGTTCTTGATCTTCAACTGTGAAGATATTCAGAGCCTCTTTCAGATCAAATGCAGTTAGTTCCAACTTTAAGAGCTCAATTCTTCTATCGACATTTCCAAAAACAGTCTTATTTCAGGTACTAAGTTTAGCTCTCATAAGTCTTATTTTGCCGTGCAAGGAGTAACCTTTTGAACCAGTAACCTTTAGAGCACTCCATTCTTTCGTAACAAATTCTGTAAAATCAGCATGATCCAGCCAGCAGTTTAGCACATTCAATATCTTCGGGCCCCAGTTCAATTCTTCTTGTATTAACAATACCAGACAGTGGTCAGGGAGAGTTCTATTCACTTCAAATTGATACAGACCTAGCCAAGTCCTCAGCCATTCCTCAGACAGCAGATGGCGATCAAGTCTACTGCATGAATCCCTCCCAGAGTAGCAGGTATATCTTCTTTGCTGCAGCGGTAGATCGACTAATCTGTTGCTAGAATGAACTGATGAAAATCTGTCATCTCCCTCAATGCTGGTGGTGCAAGACCTATGCGCTCATCCATAGACCTCACAGCATTGAAATCACCTGAGACACACCATCTCCCCGACGATTTTCTACTTATGGTTGCCTGTATTCTTCCCCATAAATTCTTCTTTTCTATGACTGATATTGGAGCATATACGTTAATTATATTGATATCTACCTTATCGTTCCCCCAGTACCCAGATACATACACAAATCCATCCTCTGAATTAGTTGTTGACACCTGAAACATTTCAGAATTCCATAAACAAAGAATTCCCCAGATCTGCCTGTAGATCCTTTTGCATACCAGTCAAAGTTCTCTCTTGGCCACAACCTCGAGCACTTTATTCTATCGAGTATTTCAATTTTCGTTTCCTGTATACAGAGGAAATCCACCTGATTTTTACTAACTGTCTGTTTGATGTCTTTACGCTTCAGCTGCGTACCAAGACCTCGGATGTTATAAGTCATTAGCTTCATTAAATTGGAAAAGATGTCGCAGGGGCAGGGGGCTTATTCATATGGATCATTTCCGCAAGAGGGTGTACAGGGTGGCCCTTCATGAACTCCATCTGCAACTAACACTTCTGTCTGCACTATACTATCATTTCCAATTTCTGAGAAATCCATTGTTCGGCTTATGCTGTTCTTTTGAATGAGACCACCGAGTTGCTGGTGTTGAAAGGCTAGTAGGGCAGTGAATCCTCCATTCTTCTTTATCTTTTTCACTTGTTTTTTTGCAGTAGAGGATATTTCCTTACTTTTCCACGCTTTTTTACTAGGGTCTGATTGACTCATAATGATGATTAGACCATGATCGAGAGATTGCTAGATTTGGGGTACTTCTGAATAATCACAATCTGCTCTAGTTGCTCCTCCAGGCATGTTTCCTCCCTCTTCACTAGGACTTACCTTGTCCGTATGAGTTTCTAGCTCAGATTGCTTCTCTTGTATCAATGTTTCAGCCAGGCTCACTCATATCATACTATCAATCTTTGCACTGGTTTTATCTCCTGAGCCACTAGCTGTATCCAAGGTTTTCCCAATGGTATCAGTTATCTGACTGACCACAACAACTTGTTTCTTATCCCCATGTAGCTCTAGCCATGAGCCTTACACAATCTGTGCATTTCTGTTTGCTACAGCCTTCCACTGCATTTTTCTCTTCTGATTACCTACTTGCTGACTAGTCTTTTGTGACTCAAGCATTTTTTTCTTCGATCCAGATCTCAAAGCTCTCAAAAGCTAAATTGATGTGAATTCTTTTGCTAATCATTTCACTTATATGAGTTAGAACTTGGATCCTCCCGTATAACATATCCATTTTATCCGAGGTCTTTTTATCAATCTGTAGAACCTCACCTAATTTCCTAACTGCTTCTTTGAAGAACTTGTCACTCCAGCAGTGGAGTGGCGTCCCAGTGATTCGCAGCCAAATTGGCCTTACCAGCTTCCCATTAATCACCTTCCACGGTCTCAGGTTAGTGATGCATAGGTCCTCTTGTGCCTTGACATCGGAGATTAGCCTCAGCTTCATATCTTCATAGTGCAGCTTGAAGAGTACTTCACCCCCCTCCAGACGCACTGTAGAACTTTCAGGATAACCATACTGCTGCAGTACCCTGTTCATAGAGGTTAAGTCCAAAATAGGCATAGGTAAACCTACCAGACAATTATCGAGCCATTTTTGGTCTTCAGGTAAGGGTGAGAAATCCATTGTATCAATTTCGTCGGGCACTACCAGTGGCTGAGCTTTCCGGTTAGTAAAATATCCAACCAATGGATTTCCTACAGATGTGGAATTACGTGTAATTCTTGCTAGGCTCACTTGCAGAGCGCTGGTACCAACCCTACTTCCCTGCAGTGCCTGCAAAAGCAATGCAGAATCTAAACTTTTGTCATATCGAACAAATCCATAGTGCTTACCGTGAATCTGTAGATGCGGCGACGCATATATGTCACGCACTTGACCATGGGAGCGGAAGAACTCCTGCATTTCCTGCACAGACCAAGGGGGGGTATTAGTTACAAAAAAGGATGTGTTGTTTGCCCGAATTTTTTCGATGAAATGAGGCAGTTTCCTAGACTAAAGTTTTCATTTTTCTTTGGGATGTGGAGGTTGTATTGCAGGGTCCATATTTTGCTTCCGTTTGGTCACAGTAATCCAGTCATTCCCAGATTCCTGTAGTATTTCTTCTTCTCATTTATCTGGAACTTGCTCGACTTCACTGGATGCGATACTTTTGCCAGTATTTGTATTTGAAAGTCCAACGTCGATACAACATGTCTTGCCATGAGGTGCGAGAACCATTTCCTTTTCTGCCATAGCTCTTCCACCCAGTTTGTCGGACTTCCGCAAAGAGAATTGGGACCAGGCTACTTTTCTTCCACTCAATGCGACACCGATTTTGACGTGGGTGACACAGAATTGGGCCCAGAGAGTAAAATCAACCACTCAATGCGTCGAAAGCCAACACACAAAATGTGGGGTGGAAAGCTTCATAGATTTGAACCACATCAAGTTTCTACAGTTGTCAGATTTGCATTCAAGCCATTAAATGCGGCGGAGAATGGCGGTGGTTCATGCAGACGGGGAAATTTTCACGGCGGTGGTAGATTTTTCGAAGTTTGTCCAGCCTATTCTTGAATTATGTCTATTGGTTCGTACTATATTAAACATGCTATTGTCTCTTGAATTGATCTCCTTCCTTGCAGAACCTTGACATTTTCAATCTTAGTTAGTTTGGTTGTGGAGTGCAACCTCGAAACGTGTCGCCAAAAGACTGTATTTCCGGTATTCAATAAAAATCCAGCACGAAGAGGAGAAGAAATTTTTGTTATTTGTTTCCTATGTGACGTTGCTTGAAAAGTTGTTTGAAATAGTCACAGGAAGTTAAATACAATTGGCAAATTCCTATTATGTCAGAGACATTTTTCAAAAATACTCTGCTACGGGATGCATTAATAAGATAGTTTACTAAGTCCAGAATACAATAACTTTTTATCTTACTAGCTTCCGGAGCTAGTTAGAAATTACCTAGCCTAAATCAGTTACGGTCCCAATTCCCAAATAGGGGCCAATTTCTCCATACATGTTATGATCAATTTGTCAACAACACCTATTTTGCTGGAACCTCCCTATGCAATTGTGTTGGCAAGGAAAAGTGTGGCCTCGTGTGAGCAATAAATGCTCAATATGAAATGAAGAAAAAAAAGGCTGTCAACAAAGGAAAGAAGAGAAAAACGTGGGACAGTGGTGTGAGAAGTACACATTACTATTCTCACGCGGTTTCTCTCCTATAAAAGGATATCCTCCTTCATTTGTTAGATCATCTCAGAGTCTCCGAGTCTCATTACAGTGAGAAATACTAGAGGGAGAAAATAGAGAGTTTGAGTGTTTATGCTTTATTCTCTAAAAAGATTACCAGTGGTATCTCCTAATGGTTTAAAGAGATTGTAACTCCTATAATCTTTCATAGTGGAATTCTTCTATCCCTGCTCGAGATTTTTTCTCAGATTTGTTTTGGGGTTTCCATGTAAATCTTTGTGTTCTATTTATCTTCAGTATTATTTCCTACAAATTATTAGCTGCGGTTTGGCTCTATCCGTTCTATTTTCACAACAATTGGTATCAGAGCTTCCGGGTTCGTGATAGAAGCTATGGAAGCAAAGTTAAAGTTAGAAAAATTCAACGGGAGTAATTTCTCGTTGTGGAAATTGAAAATAAAGACTATTCTGAGAAAGGATAATTGTTTGGCGGTTATTGGTGACCGACCGACGAATATCAAAGATGACAAATGGACCGAGATGGATGGAAATACTATGGCTAATATACATCTGGCTTTAGCAGATGGTGTATTGCCTAGCATCGAGGAGAAGAAGACGGTGAAGGAAACTTGGGATCATCTCAACAAATTGTACGAGGTAAAATCTATTCACAACAGGATTTTCCTAAACATGAAGTTATACACTTTTCGTATGACTGAATCTTCTTCTGTGACGAAGCACGTGAATATTCTAAATACTCTATTCTCATAACTCACATCGTTGGGTTACAAGATTGAGTCGCAAGAAATACTGAAATCTTACTGAGACTCTACCTGACTAGTATGATCAACTTATCATCAACCTGACCAACGACATTCTCATGGATCATTTAGTCTTTGGCGATATTGTTGCTCCTGTTCTTGAACAAGAAAATCGACGCAAAAATGGGGAAGACTGGTAGGCAACTTCGCAGCAAGCGGAAGCCTTGGCGGTGATAAGAGGCAAATCAACGGAGCGTGGCTCAAGCGGGAGCTAGAACCAGGGTAGAGGCAGATCTAAAAGTAAGAAGGATTTGAAGTGCTACGGTTGTGGCAAAATTGGTCACTTCAATAAAGATTGCTGGAGTTCAAAGAATTCCACTCCTCAAGGAAATGTTGCAAATAGTTCAGGTGAAGGAGCGTCCCTATGTTGTGAGTCGACGACGATAAATAAAGGCAGACATAAATTTGTTGATGTGTGGCTTTTCGATTCGGGAGCTACTTTCCATATGACCTATAGAAGAGAATGGTTTCACCATTATGAACCAGTCTCAGGAGGATTGGCGTACAGTTGTACCAATCATGCTTTGCAGATTGTCGGCATTAGAACCATCAACCTGAAATTGCATGATGGCTCGGTACATACTATTCAACAAGTGTGACACGTAGCTGGTTTGGAGAAGAATTTATTGTCTTTGGGACAATTCAATGACCTCGGGTGCAAGAATGAAGTTGAGATGAGGATTATGAAAATAATCTGTGGCGCATTTGTGCTTACGATGGGAGAAAAAGAAGCTACAAAGCTATATGTGCTAAAGGAGGAGACGTTGCTGGAAGCAGAAGCATCTGTTGCATTTGGAGAATTAACTACAATGCAATGACACGAGAAGCTTGGACATATGTTAGAACAAGGGCTGAAGGTTCTTGTCGAGCAAAAGCGACCACCGGCCCTCAATAAGGTGACCTTACCCTTTTGTCAGTATTGTGTTACTAGCAAGCAGCACCGATTGAAGTTCAACACATCAAGCTCTAGAAGCAAGGCTATTCTATAGTTTATTCACTCTGATGCAGGCAAGCATCGGTTGTATCCCTGGGAGTTGCGAAGTACTTTGTGTCATTTATTAACGATTATTCCAGGAGATTTGGGTGTATCCAATCAATAGGAAGGGAGATGTGTTATCAGAAATCAAAATTCTCAAAGCGCAGATTGAGCTTGATTCAGGAAAAAGAATCAAGTGCTTGTGGACGGATAATGGAGGAGAATATACTGGTTATGAATTTGAAAGCTTATGTAAAAGAGAAAAGATCAAAAGGCAGTTCACTACGACATACACTCCTCAGCAGAATGGAGTGGCAGAGCGGACGAACAGGGTCCTAAGGCCTTGACAAGAACAAGAGCCATGTTAGGAGCTGCAGGCCTTGACAAGAAGTTTTGGGTAGAAGCAGTCAACACCGCCTGTTATGTTATTAATCGGGCCTCATCAAACCACGATTGAGTTGAACGCACCAATGGAGATGTGGACCGAAAATTCAGTGGATTATTCCAAGCTTCATATATTTCGAAGTCTAGTGTACGTGATTTATTTGGTGTCGTTCCTCGTGTGGCCTAGCAAAAACGTAAGCAGCAGGATGGCAGAGTAGAAAGAACGGTATGAAGATTGATTGATAATTAATCAAATCTTCAAGTGGGAGATAGTCGGCAAGGAAAAGTGTGGCCTCGTGTGAGTAATAAATGCTCAATGTGAAATGAAGAAGAAGAAAAAAAAAGGTTATCGGCAAAGGAAAGAAGAGAAAAACGTGGGACGGTGGCGTGAGTAGTTCACACTACTATTCTCACGCGATTTCTCTCCTATAAAATGATATCCTCTTTCATTTGTTAGATCATCCCAGAGTTTCCGAATCTCATTACAGTGAAAAATACTATGGAGAAAAAATAGAGAGTTCGAGTGTTTTTTCTTTATTCTCTAGAGAGATTACGAGTGGTATCTCCTAATTGTTTAAAGAGATTGTAACTCCTATATTCTTTCATAGTGGAATTCTTCTATCTCTGCCAATGGTTTCCCCCGAATTTGTTTAGAGATTTCTACGTAAATCTTCGTGTTCTATCTATCTTCAGTATTATTTCCTACAAATTATTAGTTGCGGTTTGGCTCTATCCATCCTATTTTCACAACAAATTGTGCTGACCAAACAGGAATGTGGTAGCCTTGGTTTCATCTCTGATAGATACGGACTGATGTAGTCAAGTCTAGAAACTCAGGAGTGATATACACCACTACAAATTGTCCCACTACAAACCCACTCCTACCACATGTCAGTAGGACATTGGGTGGCAGGTAGGGATTATTTTTAATACTTAGTCGGACGTGGTGATATATTCAATAATATGGTGCCTGATCATTTCGCGAGAAACTAGACTAACATCATACAGTTACATGTATTAAATATTTGATGCGGTAGCCATTTTTCAGCCCCACAATAAGTGGAATCACAAGGTCAAACTCAAACATTAAACATAGTATCCATAATTAGTTTGAAGACATGGTCATGGACTCTTTATGGAATCACAAGGTCAAACTAAAATATTTAAACATAGTTTAAGGCGTCATCTATTTTTTAAGATGTAATTGATTCTGAATTCTAATTAATTTATGGACAAGATTATTTAGTTCGAGATATGAGTCATGCATTTTGGTGTGAGTTTCAATTCCATGGTCTGAACTTTTATTCTCTAGGTTAATTCAGTTGATTTATCGTCAAGAATACAGGTGGCGGCTTGCTTTCACCCACCCGACACTTTGAAGTCGGGATTATCGTGCTTGGTCGAGTAACATGACTTGATTCTACGTATTTATATAACATATATGCTGCTATCTTTTCTATTATTTTCAGATTAAACTGACTTTATTTTATAAGATTGTAAATTTTTATAAAGTAAAGGATCGTCCGGAAGTTAGAGGAACAAGTGTCAATTGTGTTGAGAGTTGTTCAAATCGAAGAGAACCTATTGATCGTGTATTTATTAGATCTCCTTTACACTAGATGTGGTCTTAGTAGACATCAGTTTTCGAGTATTCGCTGCCTAGGTAGTATTTTTGGTGTGGCCGCCCCGAATCGGGGTTGGGCAGCTACCTAGGCGCCCAGGGCGGGGGCTGGGCAGCTACCCAGCCGACAATTTTTTTTTTAAATGAAAAAAATTGTTCCTTGTGGCTGAGCGCCGCCTAGGTGGCCTGAGCGTTTTTTCGGCTTCGACTGCACCGCTTCTGCTTAGTGACTTCTCAAACACTAATAGAGATACAATAGATTTAATTTATAGTACAATTCAAAAAGGAAGTCTGACGACACTGAGTTTACAATTTTCTTGCATGATGACCGCGATGTTGTGGGATTTTTAAGCCAACGTGAGAACGAGGATTCTGTGAGACACTTTAGAAATTTTCTTTTGTCCTAAGGGGATGGTAGAATGCGCACGTGAGACCCTAAACCAGATGGCATGCAGGCTGACTTCATGATTATGTCGAGACATGAGTCTAAGACATTCAATATGGCAACGTGTGAGACCGAAGCTAACAGACTGGTTGGGCGTAAGCTCAACGTCAACGAGAATGAAGTCATGATGAATATTCAGGCTAATCACCTTGTGTAGATAAGTTTGCAACATCAAATAGATGCAACACGAGGTCATACAGTCTTAACTTGTCGCCGCCAGACGACACAAGAGTGCATGATGAGGAGCATGTCACGACATACATCTCCATGTCATTTCCATTAATGCACTTTTTTCTCCCCAAAAGGTTCACGACTAGAAAAAAGGAAGATTTATTTCTTCGCATTCTCCGTCGGAATGCGAGTAAGAATCAAGTGTAAGAATACCTACTAGAAGTGCGGTGTCCTAAAACACTATGCGAAGACATGCAACAGTGGACATGTTGATAAGGAATGCGAAACTATAAGTGAATAGCGGGAGTGCGGGCTACAGTTCATATCAT
Source organism: Pinguicula primuliflora (assembly GCA_025802335.1). Taxonomy (NCBI): domain Eukaryota; kingdom Viridiplantae; phylum Streptophyta; class Magnoliopsida; order Lamiales; family Lentibulariaceae; genus Pinguicula; species Pinguicula primuliflora. The sequence goes on from JAOYMZ010062347.1 coordinate 15,891, forward strand.
ACCTTGTACAATTTTTCCTTTACATGTTGAGACATGAGAAAAAGGATTCAATTCTATTCATTTATGTAATGTGCTCAGAAATTCATCAATCCTTCATTTTTAATATAACCAACCTTTACTTACTACCGTCGTAATTATGATCTATAATATAATTCAACACTTCCAATATTTTAGAGCTCTCTCATTATTTCTAATACACATGTAACTCGACTATCTATGTCAGGTATAACGTGACCTACAAGTAACGCCAGAACGTATGTGGTGAACCTATATACTGCTTTTGGGCCCTATGGCTAGGGGTGGCAGTCCGGGCTTCAGCCAGGGTCCTCCTGACCCTTTAAGCTTAAAAAAATAATTTCATGTTAAATTATAACTTCAAGCCCATTTTAAAATTGGATTTTAGCTGACTTGCATCCTCTGCCATTTCGATTGTGTCTTCTACATCCCTTCAACTCTTTCATCTTCCATCTCTGAGGAAGTTCTATTGGCATGTGTGAACCCTCCTGCAGACCATGTTACAAACCCTCCTCCTCACGTGGTTGAGGAGAAAAAGGTATCTCCAATTACGGTGACGATCCCTAATGAGAAGCCTGAGAACATTAAGGTATATTGGTTGGTACAGCCTACAGATCAAATTTTGGTTGCTTGTTTATCATTGTCCTTCATGGTAGAATATTTAGCGTGTCTTGTGATATAGTCATTATTATGTTGATTTACTTATATTAGAAGTCTAAATGTGTCTGATCATTGTGATGCTTTCGTCGTATGAGCAGGCTGAATATAAGGAATGGGAAGATGTCTTTCAGGAGTGAATTAAAATGATTTGGAATGAAGAGCGACTGAAGCGGAAGAGGATAGCCGGCGAGAAGAAAGCAATAAAGGCCTAGAAAGCAAATAAGGCCAAAAAAGAGGAGCACTTGAGGAGTGGATACCCAGAGGAGTGCATGTCTCACTTCAAAAGTTCGAGGGAGGATTCATCAGATGCAATCCCCTATTCGTTGCCTCCAACGCTTCCAAGTGAGAATTTTGACAAGACAAATGATTGGGTGCTTAGAATATCCGAATGACCCGGGTGTATTGGTCGATTCAGAGGAGGATGACACATATGAAGAAGAGGGAGATGTCAAAAATGATGATGATGATTTGTGAAATCAAGGTATGCCCTTGTTCGGGTACTATCTGTTGTTTTGAAACCATTCATGTATATTTTTATGTTTGATTGGTAGTCGGTGTAAAAATACTAACCCTTGTTATAAATTTCAAAACCGACCTACATGACTGTCGGGATGCGAACGAAACCCTTTGTATAATTTTGATGTTCTAATTGAATGTGTGCAACGGGCTATCTATTGGGTCGGGTGTTATCGATAACAACCCACAATTAGTACTAGTTTTCAGTACCATTTCCAATACCGGGCCAACCCGGTATTGGTCCTAACCATTCCTGGTCTTTCAGCGTTGTCGCAGAAAATCAGTATGGGTACTCTATTTGCACGGGAATCAGGCCCTATCCGGTACAAATAGAGTAATTAGATTTTTGTTATTTATTTTTTATAAAAAAATATCTCAGTATGAATTGCTCACCTACACGACCTAGTCAGTGTGAGAACGAATAACACATTATGTTTTTGTTATGAAGCATATTATATGAATTTTATGTTTTAAACCAAAAACTCTAAAACTCACATGTATGAATCTCTGATGTTGATGAGCGAATAAAGGACACTAACTGTTTATGTATAAATTGTTTATCATGGCACACATCTTGATTCATGTCGATTTATCTGAATTCTGATTAGTGATTACCTTTAAAGACATGCATAAATATCTCATCTTTTTTTATAACAAATGTCCAATCAATTCTCGATTGTCACTATTTTTGATTTGTTACCCTTTTTTACATAATTCGAAATGTCGGTTGTTCTATTCACGACTGATGTAACGAGCGTGACTATACGTGTTGAACATCGGGTACTAAACCCTTAATACTAAATAACCAAAATCCAAGTAATCCTAAATTCGTCATCATGATATGTACTTCATCACTTTTACACAATTTGGGATGAGTGCAACGCTTATTTCAACCTTGAGACGCACAATATATGATTCATTCTTATCCAAGTAAAGATGTTCTTACGAGGAATATAATGAAGTCTCTTTATTTCCAATCTACATGAAAATATGAACCCAAATCCCACATAGTGCCTTAGCACACGCAAATGAATGAGACGCAAACAATGTAGTAACACTACTGTTTGTCCATTCAGAATCACTTAGTGTGACAAATATAGTAATTAGATTTTTATTATATAATTTTTTATATTTAAATATAACGATTAGCATACTCGGAATAAGAACAACTGTCAACATGAGAGTTCGACATGAGAGCGACCAGTTGTGATTTACCCGGAACAACCATTCGTGCCCCTACTCAAATTTCCCAAACTAACAATCCATTATTTTGGTTCTATATATCCCCAACTAACAATCCATTAATTTTGTTATATATATATATATTATAGATATATTTATTTCTATTTATATAACCCGGAATATCGGTCATTCTATTCACGACTGACGTAACGAGCGCGACTATGCATGTTGAAATGGATACGGCATCCGATCCTAAACCCTTAATACTAAACAACCACAATTCGTTAAGTACTCTTAAGTTTGTCATCATGATCTATAATTACATCACTTTTACATACTTTGGGATGGATGCAATGCCTATCTAAACTATGAGAAACGCAATGTATTAATTATTCCAATCGAAGTCAAGATACCCTTAGGGTGAATATAATGAAGTCTATTTATTTACAATCTACTTGAAAATAGGAAGTCCAATCCCATAGAGTGCCCGAGCACACACGGCACAAGTAATGTAGCAACACCCCTTTGTCCATGCATAATCACTTATTATGGCAAATAGATTGATTAGATATTTGTTATATATTTTTTTATATTTAAATATTCTTAATAGCCTAGTCGAAATGAGAACAACTGTCAAGATGAGAATAGACCAATCGTGGTTTACCCGGAACTACCATTTGTGCCCCAACTCAAATTTCCCAAACTAACAATCATGATTTTTGTTATATATTTATATAGATATGCCCCTTATATAAAGATATGTCGACTAATTTTCATAGACTGCGTGTGTTTTCATAGACTGCGTGTCTTCTCATATTATATATGCATATCTTTTCATGAATGATAGTTGGATTCAACAACGTCACGAAATCCTACTGACTCTAGATTCAAAGCATGGTTGCCCATATCGCTGTCATCTCTGTTTTTGTTTCCACCACTTCTAGAACTGGTGTCGGTGTATCTTTCAGGATAAAGAGAGAGCTGAGAATCGATAGAGGAATTCATTCGTATCCCGACAGTACTATAGTTTAGTTAATTTCAGTATGCATTTTGTAAAATCGTATTTATGAAAAGTATCAACAAACATGGGGTTGCATCTTCACCAATTTTGTTAATAAAAATATTAAAATTTATTTTATACGTGAAGAGTCAGAATCGTTACGTTTGGATCCTGACTTAGTGATTTCGGTGAGTATCACAAATCTCACTAAAGGTATTCTTTTCTAACACAAGGAGTCATGTCGACTTTGTCAAATTCGTTCGGATACATTCAATTGAATCAAAACATCAAATTCCCTAAAGTGTACATTGTTGCAATTCCAAGCATCTTTCAAAAATCGATACAACATATAGATTCATATACTGTAACAGTGCATCATTATTCATGTAGTCATTGGAATTTGTGATACCCGTCATGTGCAATTCTATATTCTTGCACATATAGACCCCATAGTCTCTGTTGTCTATAAATCAATGTGAAACAAATTGTTAGCAAATTAAAACAATAATTGACATGTACCAGTGACTGAAATAAATTTCCTTTATTTTCAGTACCTTAGGTCATTTTATTTACCCTCGTGATCATATTGAAGCTCATAAGAAAGGAATACTCGGAATCGGGAGCATTCCCATGCTTCTTCTACGAGTAGCTTACTCCACTTAGTGATTTCTTTGAAAGGCTTCAGAATTTCCGACATCAGTGTGCATAATGGAAGTACATACTTTTTGGATCAGATCGTCTAAATACATCGCCAGCTGATTGGCAATAATGGTGATCCGACCTCCTTCCCAGTGCAAGATTGTCTCCATCCAATAGTCAGTTCTTACAAGCTAAGGCATGTACACGGTCTTGCATGTCAACCACATTGGTCCCTTGTCGGGGGTCAGTTTCACATATTTTTTATACATTCCGTGCAAGGATTTCTTTTTACTCCTATGTGCACAATCTTTTTTTGTCATCCTAGAATTGCTTGATAAGGCCACAGAAACTAGCCGGGACAATTGCAACATCGTGTGCGAAGATGTTCTTAAATATTTTAGATCTCTTCCTCATAAGATAAAAGATTTCATCAACATGCTGAGAGAAAGTGGAAACCAACCATTAATACAGTACAATTAATTGTTATATAAATGATGAAACAAAACAATCAGAATAAATATTTTCCATATCCCCCAGCCAAACATATTTTGCCATAAGAGCGAAGAATTTTGGATTCAGGTACATAAGACAACCATGAATGTATTTCGGATCCCATGTTTCATCACTCATTTTCATCCACCGTGTTAGAGATCACATACGTTGTTTGAATTCTTTTTCCATCCCTGTAACCTGGCGTATAAACTGCCTTTCCCCTCTAAGAATGTGGAATTATAACATGTCAATGTCTTGACGGTCCCTATTTCCTCTTTGTACTCCAAACCGTTGGTTCTTCATCACCAATTTCTTCATTTATGATTGGTGCAGACGTACACTTAGGTTCTTCATCGTATATGTCTTCCGGATGTCCATGATCAGGTGGCACCGCCATTCCTTCCAACCACCGTGCAGGGTCACAGTATATGTACGTATATGAATTCTCACTTGCGGCACCAGCCTGGTCTGGATCAATCGTGTGATCCACAACTTCAGACTGGCGGTTGCTAGTCTCTTGAACAATCCCAGCGTGGGTGGTGACTGGTTCCATAGAGTCAGGTACTGGTTTAGAGGCAGCAACTGGCTCCATAGAGGAGACATCTATGTTAACGTCAATTGGCTTGATTATGAGACATTGCAAACTTTGAATCTTTTTATGCATCTCCTCAATTTCGCTTTCTTTCAGTGCCATATCCTGATTATGAAACACAACAACTACGTTGATTTGTTTTTCTAGTCTGGCCCTAACCTCCATCAAAACAGGTCGTTCCAAAGTTCATCCTCTATCTTCTTATTTTCCACCGAGGAATTAGCCATGTAACTGGAAAATGCACTCTCGTGACTCATTGAAACAGATCGTTGAGTAGTAGGATGAAAATTATGAGATAGTTGTGGCAAGGCATGAAGCTGCCTTTCCGCCGTTGATAGATCGTCGTCTTCATCGTGGGAGTCGCCTGCAAAGAACCCCTAGACGTATTGAACAATTCTACCAATTTAGTGATCCACTAATCTATACAGGAAGATATGTGCTCAATATCCTTCATATATGGCATCCCAGTGATCCCATTCTCTTCCCTCAAAAATTTCGGGATCGAATAACGAACACCCTGAGAGAAAATCGATAAAATAACTATTAGGTTAGGAAAGTGCATCGATCGTGCATGGCTTCGTGTACGTAGAGTGGGTTCATCCCGACAGGCATGATTTTTCCAGTGTAGTGCATGCGGGAGAATTGCAAATGTGCTGTCGGATCCCGTTTTTGATATTGAAAATGCACGTAAACGATGCCATGAGCATCATGCATGGACTCGACAAACGGATGTAAAGGGCCTGTGTATATGGGGTCGTGCAATCATGCTTAGATTAGGAACCCGCATGTCGTTCTTGCATGGCCCCGTATGTGCAGAGCAGATTAATCACGAAAGTCATGATTTACCAGGTGTAATGCATACGATAATTATGAATGTTGCTATCTCATCCCAAGTCCCGGACTGTGGTTTCTTACCCTTGTGTTGCGGAAAGCATCAATGATTTCTTCGTGACAGCTCATCATCAAACAGCAATTCTAGTTCAGGCACCTAGGAAACATCATCATGCTTCCATCAATTATATGGTGGCCACACATTGGGAATAGTTTGGTAATTGCCTACAATGCTCAAATCTATTTTAATGGAATACACATACTTCTTAGGTACATCTTCACGTTAAACTCTATATACGATAACATCAATAAACAATAAATGACTCACATGTAAAGAAAACTGGAAACCTATTAGTGTGTAGGTCTTTTTTTGCCTTCATTCACGGTACTAAGTACTTTGCAAGGCCGTTAAGACCGACGCTATGGACGATCTCCACAGAAGCTTTATTTCCCCACATATATGCATTAAACGTGGACAGGTCATTTACCATTCTCAAAGCAAGTTCATCGACGTCTTTCTTTGAATCACCTGTTAGGATCACACCCTCTAGCAGGTATAAAATTGATAGTTTGACCCTGTCCTTAGCCAATTACCGCTCGGTAACCACATCAGTCGCAATGCTGTGATGCTTCTTCTTCTTCTTCATTGTCTTCTTCTTCTTTACCCTGTCCTCAGACAATTTTCGCTCGACAGCCAAATCAGTCACATTGATGTGATGTTTCTTCTTCTTCTTCTCTATTTTCTTCATCTTATAAACCCTTTCCTCAAACAAATGTCACTTGGCAGCCACATCAGTCTAATCCCTGTGATAATTCTTCTTCCTCTTTCTCTTCTTCTTCTGAGCTCTGTCCTCAGACAATTGTACCTCATTGATATCATCTATTTTCGTCAGATTATTCCACTTTTCATTGATTTCTTTCAAAGAGATGTGCGTGACACTTCCTTTGAAGTACTCATCTCTTATCTGATTATCACGCACAGAATTATCCAGATTTGGCTTCTTCGAGCATTTCAATCCTGTCACCATTGCAAACTCATGGATAACAAAACGGATTAGTTTCCTATCTATCATAAATCATAGCTTTATCCGCTTAGAAGTATCGATGCGTCTTAGTATTAAGAAATGGGAATGTTTTCTGGGATTGTTGTCTGTTTCGAAGTCCAATACATGCCCGAAATAGTTTCTTCAGATTTGGGCGAGCTCCCTCAAACACTTTTTCATCTCCCCTATAATCCGAATGGACTGGCGCACAGTTACCTTTGCTGGGAACTCCACATGCGTGTTGTCATAGCCCTCTGATTATAGGTATGTTTGAATGTCAAATAGTTTAGGTGCATCAGCGGGTATGAATACTCATGTATATGTTTCACACAATCAAACAAAATTAGAACATTGATCAAACAAAACTGCATTTTGTAATATGGAGTCTGTTCCAAGCCCGATGGGGTCGTATATGAGAGTTTCGCACATGTATAATCAGAACTTTATGATTTCGTTTGAACCACGATGGAGTCATGTAATCACCTCGCAATGCTCAGATTTCATTCAAGATTATGATATGGGGAATGACTTGCAATATGTCAACTGGAGATATCTCCGGTCTCCCACCCTCAAACCCCCATTTTGCAAAATTTCCTTGTCGTCTGTAATAACATTTCCTCCATGTGGCATTTCATCAAGTTTGACTGACGCTTAGAATTCTCTTAAAACTGTTGCTGCTCTCCTCCAACGAAGAGTAGTTCATGTGTGTATTTGAGGTATTCTCGTCGAATATTTGATCACCAGAAATTTGAACGGGTTTTCGTGTATGCATGTTTGACGATATCTCCAGTAATATGTTGAAGGCAATTTGAGCTGAGGTTTTTTATTGAAGAGTTTCGGGTTTTACAATTATTCTGAGAAGAGATTTTTCTTACGATGAGAATGATCAAGTGAAAGTCTTCCGGCGATTGACTTGATTAAATGGTATTAAGACAGTTTTGTTATTTTATTTCTTTTCTTTTCTTTTAATATCTTTTAAATAAAAGAACAATAAAAGTACATCAAAAAAGGAAATTGGAAATTCCGCACAGTAAATCCCAGTAAATCCCGCACTTAGGCAGGGTCTGGGTAGGGTAAGATGTACGCAATCATACTCTCACCCCTCAACAAGATGGGAAGATTATTTCCGTGGAGACCCCAGCTCAAAAAAAGATAAAAAAAATAATAAAATAATAAAATAAAATAGAAAAATAACAAATAAAAATAAAAATAATAAAGGAAAAACAAAAATAAGTGAAATAACTACTTACCCTAGCCATGCACTACACACATACCGACAAAATAAATACTTACACAAATAACAAACAAACTAATTAACTACATTCTACGCTTAAATGATGAAATGCAATTAGATGCAACATATCTACTAGTATTGGAGGTCGACATGTATTTTATCAAATAGAAACTTAAAAGGAAGATGAATAATCTCTCATTTGTAAATACATAGATGGATATGAATGTAAATATATTCACAATTCAACATCAATCTACAAGAAAATCTGTTCAAACAACGATTCTATTCCTTATATCACCATAAAGAAGAAGATGAAAGAAACTGGTTTTTGCACCAACGCGTTTTGTGGCAATATTTTTCCTGCCATGTTGGTGGTTCTTTTTTTGTAAATTATGTAATATGCATCAGTTTTCTGAATGTCGTTAATAATAAACATCAGTTTTTCGAATGTCGGTGCATATTATGAGGATTCATTACGGTATTTTGAGAATACTAGGTTTTCAATGGACGGTATAAATGAAATCGAGTTTTGGAAGGCTGGTGTTTTTTGAAGCTTCAAGGCTGTGAAGTACGCGGGCAAATTTCTAACGTCAGACCTCCAAGTTTCATGCACCATCTCAGTTGCATGTGTAGTGCAAATCAAATTTTGGAATAGTTTACTTCAAAATCTTATTTTGATTATATCAACTGTTGAAGACGATGTACTGGAAGGCCTAAGGAAACAAAAAAAATGTGTCAGAATGTTTAATAGAATCCTAATATTATTCAAGTGTACAATAGTTTTTATTTATGAGCTCAACCAGTTCATAGCCATCAACTTCACTATCAGGCTCATAATCAAAACCGTACACTGCTATTGAACACTTTGTATCAACTTTTGGATCTAAAATGTAGTAGCAACCAGGGAACTACATGGTCGTGTCTACCCACTATGGAACCAAATTTGGTGTTGATAATCTTCACCCTTATAAAATTGTAACATCAAATTTAAATGAGGTGAACATATTTTTTATTTTTTTGCGCATTCAAAAAATAGAGTCTTATATATATTTGGATAAAATGAATAAAATTATCCTTAAATACCACCAAAAATAAATAATATAATCAAATTAAAAGTATATATATAATCAAATTAAATAAATATTCTTTCAAAAAGACTGTTAACTTTTTTTTACAAGAGTGCCCGAAAACCGGACAATCAAGATCTATTTGACCCTGCATTAAAAAAAAAAAAAAAAATTTGCCGCCTTTTGGTTCCATATAATATCTCATAATTTTGTTTTTTTTAGCAAAAGCCTCTTTCTTTCAAATCTCGTATGACAGAAAAAGCCTCTTCCTTTGGCCTACTGTTTTGTGTTTTCTTCCTCTATAAATCCACCGCTCTCCTCTCTCTGTTAAGGTTCAGAGTTCAGACACAGGCCTTGTTCGTTCTTTTAAGTTTAACTATAGTTATGAAGGAGATATGGACAACGGTGGCGTCTATGATGGGGGTCCTGGCTTTCTTCCAGAGCCTCCTACAGACGGTTTTCCCGCCGGAGCTACAGTTGGCCTCTCTCAAATTCTTCCACCGCGTGTTCCAATACTTCTCCGCCTACTGCTATTACGACATCACGGAGATCGACGGAGTAAACACGAACGAGCTGTACAACGCCGTGCAGCTGTACCTCAGCTCCTCCGCGTCCATCTCCGGCACGCGGCTCACCCTCACCCGCGGCCTCAATTCCTCATCCATCACCTTCGGCCTATCCAAAAACGATCGACTGGTCGACACCTACAAAGGGGTCACCGTCGAGTGGGAGCACATCGTCTCCCAGAGGCAGGCGCAGACTTTCTCTTGGACGCCCTTGCCAGATGAGAAGAGGGGGTTCACACTCCGGGTCAGGAAAAATAACAAACACCTTGTGCTCAATTCCTATCTCGATTTTGTGATGGAGAAGGCGAATGAGCTGCGGAGGAAGAACAAGGATCGAATGCTATACACGAATTCCAAAGGTGGGTCTTTGGAATCGGTGCCATTCAAGCATCCCAGCACGTTCGAAACCTTGGCCATGGATCCTGCGAAGAAGGTGGAGATCATGGCTGATCTTCAAGATTTCGCAAATGGGGAGTCATTTTATCAGAAAACTGGGAGAGCTTGGAAAAGAGGGTACTTACTTTATGGTCCCCCTGGTACTGGGAAGTCAAGTATGATCGCCGCTATGGCCAATTTCCTCGGCTACGATATTTATGATCTGGAATTGACAGAAGTGAGCACCAACTCCGAATTGAGAAAGCTACTGATGAACACCAGTTCAAAGTCCATTATAGTCATCGAGGACATCGACTGTTCAATTAATCTAACCAATCGAAACAAGATCGGCGGCTGCAGTAATTCCAGCATGAGGGGGAGCATTCCGCCGCCGCTCGAGGATAATACGGACACGATTACTTTGTCTGGATTGTTGAATTTCACTGATGGTCTTTGGTCCTGTTGCGGCACGGAGAGGATCTTTGTGTTCACAACAAACCATATTGAGAAGCTTGATCCGGCATTGTTGAGGAGTGGGCGGATGGACATGCACATCCACATGAGCTATTGTTCCTTTCAATCATTGATGATACTCCTGAAGAACTATCTTGGTTACGAGGGATCTGATTTGCCGGTGGGTGTTCTCGCTGAGATGGAGGGGGTTATGGATGCGGCGGCGATGACCCCTGCGGATGCCAGCGAGGTGTTAATCAAGCACCATCGTGATAGGGAGAATGCTGTTCATGAATTAACAGAGACCCTGAAGATGAGGGCGGAGAGGAACAAGAAGAAAAACTGGGATGTCAATGCACAGCATGTTGAAGATGAAGAACAGGAGAAAAGGGCCTTGGAGAGTCCCAAAGGGGAGTGTGGATCTGATCAGTTGCAAGAGACCGGCAAGGAGAAAGGACATATTCAACACATTGAAGGCAAAGATTATGAAAGTTGTCTTGAGGTGGCCTCCCTGCCAGCAATGCAGCATTAGATTTGCTCGGCATTGATTGGGACAACCTCGGTTTTGGGTTTATATCTACTGATTATATGTATATGATGAAGTGCGCACAAGGAGAAAGCTTTTGTGAAGGTGAATTGCAGCGGTTTGGTAACATTGAGTTGAGCCCATCTGCTGTGATATTGAACTACGGCCAGGGACTATTTGAGGGATTAAAAGCTTATAGGAAGCATGACGGGAATATTTTACTATTTCGTCCTGAGGAAAATGCTACACGACTTAGGGTGGGCGCGGAGCGTATGTGCATGCCTGCTCCTACGGTGGAGCAGTTCGTGGAGGCCATAAAATCCACTGTTTTAGCAAATGAAAGATGGATCCCCCCAGCAGGAAAAGGTTCTTTGTACATAAGGCCTTTGCTTATGGGGAGTGGAGCTGTTCTTGGTCTTGCACCTGCTCCGGAGTACATGTTTTTGGTGTTTGTATCTCCCGTGGGCAACTATTTCAAGGAAGGTTTGGCACCGATAAACTTGATCATCGAGACTGAAATGCATCGTGCAACTCCTGGTGGTACGGGAGGAGTGAAGACTATTGGAAATTATGCTGCAGTCCTACTGGCCCAAAGTACTGCAAAAGCAAAAGGTTTCTCTGACGTTCTATATTTAGACAGCACCCACAAGAAATTTCTGGAAGAAGTTTCCTCCTGCAACGTGTTTATTGTGAAGGGCAATTTGATAACTACTCCTGCAATAAAGGGGACCATCCTTCCTGGCATCACAAGAAAGAGCATAATTGATGTTGCGGTGAGCCAAGGATTCCAGGTTGAGGAGCGCCAGGTCACGGTGGATGAATTACTTAATGCTGATGAAGTGTTTTGCACAGGAACTGCTGTCGTGGTTTCACCCGTAGGTAGCATAACGTATCTCAACAACAGGGTGACTTATGGAAGCGATGGCCGTGGCAAGGTGTCACAGCAGCTTTACTCCGCACTGACCAGCCTGCAAATGGGACTAACTGAGGATAAAATGGGATGGATACGTGAGATCAAATAAGACCCCAACAATCTGGCTATTTCTGTACTGGTATTTTGATTTCTGATTATGCAAGTTGTGAAATTGAGGTTCAATAAATGATGAAATAGAACATATTCAACTCTGCTTGATTTGAATACTAGATTATGCCCGTGGCCCGTGCCCGAGGGCACGGTTCCAAGCGTTCAAGGCAGTACTACAATGCCAAATAAACGTAAATAATTCCACGGGAGGTGCCCTCCCAACAAATCACCATAAGTAGACAACTTCATTCAATCATGGTACTGAAATGAACTAAAAATGAATGGCAACGAACAATGAAAAAAGTTATGTAGCACGTCTAATGAAACACACTGCTGTAGGAAAATGAAACATAAAATGTGCCTGGAAACGTGATGCTTGCTGTGATGTGATACTGAACAAATTTAGAAAGCATACAATTCATCAGTAAAGAAGAGAAGCAAAATTAAATGGTAGAGGAGATCAATTTATCTGCAAAGAAGAGAAGTAAAATACCTGTACAATTTTGAAATGCTGAACAGGAAATGAGAACACTAAATCACAGTGGAGACTGCAGAGGAGTAATTAAGAAAGGTAGTCAAGAATATAAATGTAAGTATAGGACTGAAGAGGTATATTTACAAATTATACATATACGCTGCCAGACTCGCTTCCCCTTGCTTAATCGTTTGCCATCTCCATTGCAGATCTCTTTTTAGATTTTTTTTCTGAGACCACCAAGTCCT
>JAOYMZ010062348.1:0-12890 GCA_025802335.1 Pinguicula primuliflora
TCTAGATATATACTTCGCGCTGAAAGCTTATAGATATATACTTTGTATGATATCTGTTTTGTAGGTGTAGGTAAATGGAAGTGTTGGGAGGGTTTATATAGGGGGTGCCGCGCGTTTACAATATGCGAGGCCTCGCCCTCTCGCGCGGGATGCATCCGCGCGGATGTTAATCCGCGCGGCTCCCTAATTACAAATTAAGGAGTCCGCGCGGATGCAAGCCGCGCGGATTAACGTCCGCGCGGCTTGCATCAGCGCGAGACCCTGCCGAAAAGGTAGGGCATTTTAGCAACGAAGTCGAAAAGGTAGGGCACAGTCGAAAATTTTCCATAAAAATCAGTTCATCTTCGGCATACAGAAAATTAATGAGACTTTTTATCATTTCCAAGGCAAGAAAGATCAATTAAATTAGCCCCATCGCATCCCAACTGCCTCCCATTTTTTTCATAGGTCCATATACCTCATATTATATATCCATTTCGCCATTTAAGATACTTGAATTCAATAAACTACTCTCTCCCATTACGTCAAATGCCTATACAGATGAAATAGTATTAGCAAGCCCGGACAGAGGTACTGTAATTGAATCTGCCTCATCTCGAAGAATTAGAACGTAGCTTAGACGAATGGGAGTGAGGACCATAGACGTGGTGGCGCGGGGCATGCCCCGCAAAACACGCTGTAAAATGTAATTTTTCGAGAAATACAAAAACAAAAAAACTTACCTACAAAAAAAAACGTCAAATGCCTATATTTTCAATTTTCATATGATCGCAAATCGGACATAAGGGATTCATGTTATAAAAAAGATATGACTTTTCAGGTTCGTATGTTAAGTATGAGCAAATTTATAAGAAAGATGTGGGGTACTCTTATTAAAATATTGAGATCAAGGTGATTGATTGTATCATATTTTTTATAAGTTTGTTTATATTCTTCTCTCAAACCCGTGTGAGACATTCTCAACACTCTCACTCAAATCTAACTAGATAAATCCTTATTGAGACTTGGGCTAATACAGGATAATGTCCAATTAGGCCAATCCCAAAAATAATTATAAGGACTCCAGAAACAATCATCGAGATCACCACAAAAAATGCCTAATTTGTGTCAAATCCCCATGTGTCCTCAATAGGCCCAATACTTTCGGGACTTTCTCATAAAACAACCTCAAGCAATCGGGCTGTAGATCGCCGCTCAGATACCATGTTATAAAATAGAGTCAACTCTCCAGGCTTCGATCACTTGTGCGCATGTGTGCGTATGGTCCAATCTATAAGTAAAATATTGTAATACTCTCATTAAAACATTAAGTCCAAAATAAATTATTGTATCACCACATTTGCTCATAAGTTGGTTTATATTTTTATCTCAAACTCAAGACATTCTCAACAGTTAAGTCGTCACCAATATCAATTGGTTGTATGTTGTAATCACACTCACTGTTCTAAAAGTCATGCCGAGGCGCTAGGCGGTTAGTGGTCACCTCGAACAGGGCCTAGGTGCTCATGTTGGGCAGACAGGTCCCCTGAGCGGCTGCCTTGTCCGCATGGGAGACTGCTTGATCCGTCTAGGCACCATCCCAATCCGCTCAGGCGACCGCCCACTTAATCATAAAAAATTAAAAATTAAATTGATACATAAATATAAGTTATAAATTTTATTCATGAGTCTATGCCCATGTATAAACCTACAAATTGAGCACAAAAACAAACATAAGACTATAATTGTAGTAGTCGTGACGGAATTGCCACTGTAACAGAAGGTATAAAGTTTACCAAGGCGGGTACGACATTATCACCACGGCGGCGCTGGGAAAGAAATCATCGTGGAGAGGGGAGTTTACTGAAGCAGTCAACCAAGGAATAAAGATTGCTGCTAGATTCAATATTGCAAATCTTTATCCTTCTCTCAGATTTCTGGGAGTGCTCGCGCGGATTTAAAACCATGTTGGAAAATATACTTGGGGAGCTCGATAAAATACACCAAAGCATCATCGACAAACATACAGTACCCAAAAACGTAGAAGCAGAGTCAGATTCAAAGGAAAAATCTGAAGATTTTGCTGACATTCTGCTCGGGTATAAGAAAGATGGGGAAGGGGATATAGTGCATGGGTCGTAAGTAAAAAGCTCTCAGACACGATTTTCAAAATAACCTTTTTGCGGTCAGATCTAACCGAAAAATGCCTTTCAAACACTATTCACGATCGATTTACAGATATACAATGGAAGAAAGGGCTGCAAAATTGCACTTTAGCGCAGGAGTCTAGCTATTCTGATAGTTTCTCCTAGGAAGGTCTCCTGTGTCTAACGCAAACATATATTTAACTCTATTTTAGCTAACTGTTAGCAGCAACGAAGATATACGAATGACAACATTGAAGTAGAAGGGAATGGTCATTGATTAAACATCTTTCCCATCCCGAGTGATCTCGTTTGGTAGATGTTCATATCGACAAGGGTTTCTCCCAGATCTTAGTCAATGCGGATGAAGTGCAGGAATGGCCGAACAGTTGCCCTCCTTTGTCATTTCGTATGAGCTCGTCTGACAAGAGGGAGCCTGCGCTGGTTTCTCCAACAAATCTTGGGTAAGGGTTGCACTGCATTCTTCCTGGAACAGAAAATACTCTGGTTAATGTCAAGTCATTACTGAAATGAGAAGAGATCTACAACAAAGGAGAAGGAACAACTGAAGACAGGAGAGAGTTATTAATCAGATTGCGGAATGGAGGGGTCCCATAACAAGAAATTTTATGAATAGACTACAGGAAACCTCCACAACTCTTTATTTTACTGGTATCCCAGACACTTGGACACTTAGGGAGCTGTGGCAATTGTTCCAGGACTATGGGGTGGTGAAAGATATACATGTACCCCAAGCTAGAAATTATAAGAATCAACGGTATGGTTTTGTAGCATTCCCAAAGTCTGCAGATATTCAAGATCTGTTGCAGTGTCTCTCTTGATAGGACAAAACTTCATGGATATCAACCTATCAAAGTATAACAGACAACCTCCATGGTAAACCCAAGTACTGCAGACCAAAAGAAACAATGGTGCAACAAATCGTACAATGGGTATCCAGAAAAATCTATGGGAGGTGCAGAGAAAAACTACGAAGGAAAACAAAAACACGATCTCTAACATTATGTCTAACTCAAAGATTTATTATGAGGATGTATTTGTACCAACAGAGGAGGAACAGAAATGTTTGCAACATGCTATCATGGCAACTGTGGGCTGGGATTTTGATGAGACTAAACTAGATGACACGACGAAGTTTTGTGGATATGAGGGCATGAAACTATCGGTGGTGGATCGAACACGCAGACTTATACTACCTCAAACAAATGAGATGAAGAAAAGGATACTCAATGACCAGTCTGAAGATATGCTGCAAGCTTTCAGTGAGATGCATACCTGGAACCAAGTGGATGACTATATCCAACAAGCTGAACGCATGTGCTGGATCCAGATCAAAGGGACTCTGTATACTTGTATGACCACACGGTTCTATAGGCGACTTATCAAAAACTTTGGGAAACTGCTTCGGATAGACGAGAGTACCTATGATAGAAGTTTGCTGTCGATGTTTTGGATATGTATTAACACTACAATCCAAGAGAAGATTCATTTCACTACTCAAGTGGAGGTAGACGGGACTACATACACGATTCTAGTTACTGAAGAATCGGCTGGATGTCTAAATTGTGAGCAGAAACAATGTAATACTATGCAAAAGCTAAATGAGGAAATTAGATTGGAAGGAAACACCCCAACCTTCAGAGAACATCAACACAGACAGGGGAAGGAGCCTATGCTTCATGACCCAAAATTAGAGTAGCATGAACCCTTTTGCGCCGCTAAGAATGATTGGGGAACCTTCTGATATTGGAATGAAGGGTGAAGTCTGGCCTTCTACCAAAGAAACTCAATCTGTGAAAAAATCTAAGGAAAAAAGAAAGACAGAAACAGAGATGAGACAAGTGAGTGGAGAGAAAGCAAACAATAAAGAAAGCAACAAAAAAGACCTCTCCCAAGTAAACCTGATGGGGGAAAACAGTTTGAATATTACGCTATTGAGAAGAAAGTAGACTCGAACCCCTGAATCTGTGCAAATTGTAGCTGAAAACTCACCTAAGCCATACAGTGTGCAATCTCCTTCTGGGCACGAACGGTAGAGACAGAAATAGATGAATCAAGTAAATAAGGAAAAGCAGATGATAGGAATGCACAAAATAATGAACTGTAATACAAAAAGGGGATAAGCAGTGAATGATAGAGGAAGGGGGACAAAAGTTACTGGAAAAAGTACAAGGCATGCTTAAACACGTTGAGTTGCAATATGTAGCACAGATTGAGAAATTTAAGAAGAAAGGCAATTGAGAGATATGGAAATCTATTAAGCAAGAGACTTTGGAAACTGTGGCATATTGACACCGAGTTGGTATGAAATTTACAGGAATGGAAGCTGAGACAGTCCAAAACCTTGTAATTATGGGACTCTGAGACAGAGAGCAACCTGACAAAACCAGGAAAATGAAAATGACTCACGAGCACTAGATGTCCAGACGGTTTTATGAAGATTTTCAGCTGGAATATTATAGGTTTGGGGAATCCAACTAAGAAGCGTTTGCTAAGGAGTCTAATATACAAAAACAAGTTGCAAATAATAGGTGTGCCGAAAACAAAACTACAACAAGTCAGCAAATTCACAGTGAGAAAGATGTGGGACAAAGTGGATTGTGACTATGTATATAAAAGTTCTTTGGGAGCTTCAAGTTGTATATTCCTAATGTGGAACACGGCATGGTTTGAAAAAACAGGAATGTGGGAATTCTCACAAGTTCTAGCGGTGAAAGGAAAATATGAAGAAATTGAAATAGTAATTATTAGTGTCTACTCATCCTGTGTTTATGCCCAGAAAAGGATTCTATAGGAGGCAATAAAGGAGTATAGAGATCAAAATTTGGATGAAAAAATATGTATCATAGGTGATTTCAATACAGTGAGACCACAAAATAAAAGAACCGGATTGTCTAGCTTTACACTAACAGAGGCTATAACGTTCTCACAGTTTATAGCAGAGGCATGTTTGATAGATGTATCACTTACAAGAGCAGACTACACATGGTTTAAACCTGATAGCCAAGGAGCAAGTAGATTGGACCGCTTCTTGATAAGTGTTGATTGAGCTCAACAGTGGCTAGATTTGGTTCAAACTACCCTAGACAGACAACTCTCAGATCATTGTCCTATCATGCTTTCTATGGAAACAAAAAATTGGGGCTCGAAACCATTTAGGGTATAAGATATATGGCTAGGGCAACAGTCACTAGCTAATGTTGTGAAGAAATAATGGTCTATACCTCAAAATGATGACTCTAAATGAAGGATTTTAAAAGAAAAAAATCAAAAGTCTACGAATGCAAGTGAAAAAATGGAATGCTGAAGTGAATGGAGACATAAGCAAAAGGCTATGAGATGCTCAGAATATAATTGCACATTATGATGCTAAAGTATCCACTACACAGCTCTCTGATCAAGAAGTGGAGATTAAAAAAATTGTTTGGACTAAGTTAAAACAGTTGCAGACATCAAACATCAATTATAGCACAGAAGTTCAGGTTGAGATGGATTAAAATAGGTGAAGCAAATTCAAAATTCTTTCATGCCTCTGTAAAAAAGAGACGCTATCACATGGACATTAATGGACTTAATTTTGGAAGACAATGGGTAGAAGAAGTAACAAAGGTTAAAGAGTGTCTAAGGGTATATTTCAATTGCCAATTTGTTCAAGAATTCCCTGTCAAACCCCGACTTATGCTGCATGGCTTCCAGAAGCTGACAGAAGAACACAATACAAGCCTGACCGCTAGGTTTACAGATGAAGAAATCGAGCAGGCCCTATCAAATTGTAAGGGAGATAAAAGTCCTGGCCAGATGGCATTAATTTCTCCTTTATTAAGAAGTATTGGAGCATTCTGGTCCCAGATTATAAAGCTTTTCTCTATGAATTTTGTGACACTGGTAAAATTGCTGCAGGAATGAATGCTTCTTTCATTACATTAGCAACAAAAACTGACAAAACCATCCTGTCCAGATCATTATCGACCTATATCGCTTATCAACAGTGCCTACAAGCTATTGTCAAAACTTCTATCCAACAGACTGAAAGCGGTGATCCCACTGATAATATCTAAAACCCAAACTGGTTTTATAAAGGACTTAAGTATAGCAGAGGGTATTGTATGTGCAAATGAGGTGATTGAGGATGCGAACAGAAACAAAAAGAGATGTGCAATATTCAAAATAATTTTTCAAAGAGCTTTCGATTCGGTTGATTGGGACTTTATATTTGATATGATGAAAGAGATGGGATTTGATCACAAATGGATAAACTGGATTCAGGAATGTCTGGTTACAGCAAGTATATTAGTGCTGGTTAACGGGAGCCCTACAGAGGAGTTCAGACAACAAAAAGGATTACGGCAGGGAGATTCCTTATCTCCCTTGCTATTCCTAATTGCAGTAGAATCCTACCACTGGATTTTGAAATAATCCTATGATGTGCAGCAGTTTAGAGGATATAGTATGGGTACTAAACAGATGCTATACCTTCAATATACTGATGAGACATTGGTGTTTACGAATGGTACAATGACAGACATTAAAGCTATCAAAATGTCTCTTAGATGTTTGGAGTTGATCAGTGGCTTGAAGGTTAATTATGCAAAAAGCAGACTGTTTGGACTAAACATACCCGAGGGAGAAATGAATGAGTTTGCAAATGAGTTAAACTGTCAGCTAGACAGGATTCTGTTTACTTACCTAGGGCTGCCAATTGGGGAAAACCAGACAAGATGCAAGTTGTGGAACCCTCTTATAGATAAGATGCAACGAAGAATTGTAAGTTGGGAACATAACTACATAAGTTTTGGAAGCAGACTACTCTTGATTAAATCCATTCTTATATCTCTGCCAGTGTACTACATGGCTGTGTATAAGTGCCCCAAAACAGTACTGAAGAAGATCAAGAAAATGCAAAGGAAGTTCTTGTGGAGTGGTGGATCGTGCAGTACTGAAAGAAAAATTGCCTGGATCCCTTGGACAGGCATGTGTCAACAAATGGTGGATGGAGGATTAGGTATAAAGGAGCTTCAGGCTTTCAATGAGGCACTCTTATGTAAGTGGAGTTGGAAGCTTTTGAACAATCAGGATGGGAGTCTATGTAAAGAATTGCTAGAAGAAAAATATGGAGACTTTTATCGCTACATCCTATATGAGGGTAACAACCAACTGTTGAAATACCAGTCAATTTGGTGGCGCAATCTACTTTCCCTAACTCGAATGGCAGAATGGTTCTGGAAAAATGTGAGTAAGAAGATTGGGGATGGGTATGATATGTACTTTTGGGAGGATAAATGGAATGGACAGTACAAATTTCTAGACCTCTGTCTAACCCTCGATCATGTGGCCACAGACAAGCATATACTGATTGCGCAAAAATAGAATGTTGAGTAGAATGGAGATATTACGTGGAAATGGGCGTGGAATAGAGAGTTGAACGCACAGGAACAAGAATGGGTGGATGAAATACAGCTAGCTATATCAGAAACCCAATTAAGGCAGAACTCAACAGTAAAGTGGATTTGGGAAAAAAAAAATACAGCCACCATATACTATAAAGAGGGCGTATCATGAAATTAGAACAACTCCTGGAATAAGATCAAGTGAAAAACAGTACCTGGCTCAAATCTGGAACCAATTTTCGGCGCTCAAAGAGACACTACTGGCATGGAGAATTCTACAGAATAAAGTGGCCACAAAAGAAAATCTTATTATAAGAGGAGTGGATATTGGAAATGAAATAGCATGTGGAGTTTGCAATCAACAGTTAGAATCAATTCAACACTTACTCTTTGAGTGCGGATTTGCAACCAAACTTTGGGAGGAATCGTATAGGCGGATTGCTGGTCGTCAAAGACAGATTCCAACCGATATGTGGCTTAATTTCACGGCCCACATAGATATGATCATCAACAAAAAGCATGCAGATTTTTGGAAATCAATATGGATAGCAGCAATTAATGAAATTTGGTATGTGAGGAATCAAAAACCCTTTGAGAAGCAATAGGAAATCTGTGGGAATCACTCGCAAAATTACAACACCGAATATGGGAGCCAGGTCGTGCGAGAGGAATGTTCAACGTCCTCTCCATTGTCGACTGGGAAAGAGATACCATACACTATCATATGATTGCATTTGCGCCTTAAGAAGTGGAAAGACAAAGCAAGACAGAGGAAACCTGAAATCGAAAACCAGTACAACAAAATCCGTGGAAGGTTTGATGAAGAACGAGGATCTAGAGTGAGGGGCCTCCTTTTTGTGACAAGGTTCGCACCGCAGGCAAAATCACGAATTTGTCTCTTGTTTCTATCGATCGCGGAAGTCTGGATGAAGAAGACGATTTGGTTTTCTCTATTTTGTTTGAGATTTGGGTTAGTGAAAGCCCAAATTGAATATGAAAATATTTTTGTAAATATACTTTATTTTTAATATAATTAAAAATGCTTTTCTAAAAAAAATAATTGTACCTGTCTAGTCTATCCTAAAGAAAAGGGAAAGAGATGTCTTTTTGCTAGAGATAAATATGTCGAAGTTGAGACTATCTTTCGACCGCTAATTTTGTTTTGTTTAATTTACTCAAAATTAGTATTTTGTAATTATTACACATCCTGACTCTTCCAATAATTTTAAAATAAATTACTCTATATTTTTTTAGGACAAACGGATTGTTTTGTAGAATTAAACATGCAATTGATGAACATGAAGGAATAATAAATTTTAGTTCCTTTTTATTCTTAAATTATGCTTGCATGTCGTTGTTATGGTGAAAAATGTTAAGGAGATCAATGAAGATCTGATCAAAAATTAGATATGAGAAGATATGGTAGGTTAGATATGTATGGTCATCAAATCCTTTACCATATAGAACTCTACACATTGTTGTCTATATATTATAACACAAGAAAAAGAGTAAAGTATCAAGAAATACAAATTCTTTCTTCCAAATCTTCTTCCTTTTTCATGGTATCGGAGCCTCCTTACGCAATTCATTGATCCTGTGTTGAGTGTGTGATTCTGTGATCCATAGGTGTGAATCTCAAGTGAAGTGTAGTCACTCGAGCAATAAGCAACAATTGGTAACACTGTGTGGTGTTAGTCACAAAACCGTGTGGTTTCATCTTTGAAAAACAGCAACACAGTGTGGTGTTTTGCCCAGAAATTGTTCATCATACGAACATACAAATCAGTTTGTGCTTCTGTTCAGCAACATAAACATATCTATCCCTAATCATCCACAAGAAGAAGAATGTTCCATGGCGTTCTCCTATCCTAATTTCTCTCAAATCATGTCTGTGAGACCAGACTCGAATAATTACCTCTTGTAGATATCGCACATAGTTACTGCTCTGCGGAGTCATGATCTGATGAACATTGCTGATGGCACAGTGACCTGTCCGGCTGCAATTCTCCCAGGATCGAGTGATGATGAACCAAAAGAGAAGGTCAATCCCGAATTCGTCGAGTGGTGCCGCAAGGACCAATTTGTGCTGGCTCTGATCAACGAATCTCTATCTCCAGAAATCCTTCCTAAAACCTATGGATTGACAAGCGCGCACACCATTTGGGACAAGTTATCTCGCAGGTTTTCACCCAAATATGCTTCCAGGGTCTTGAATCTAAAGCGGCAACTCCAGGATCTGAAGCAAGGTCAACAGAATTGCATTACCTTTCTACAATCTGCAAAACTTCTACGGGCAGGATTGTCTGCCGCTGGACAAATCGTCACAGACGATGAACTCATTGACTACATCGCCGACAGCCGGTCCTCAGCTTTCCAAATGTTGGTACCTCATATATCCTTTGCTCGGCGGCTCGCTAAATTGATAATGGAAGACTTCGAAGGGGAGATGCTGACCTATGAATTGTGCATCACTGTGCCCTCGCCGCTAGAACAAGATGTTGTCGCCCTGTGGTCGTCGAAAGACAACATTAAGTATGGAGATTCACGCTCACTTGCATCCTCGTTCCAATGAACTTTTTGTGGCAATCGCGGTCATTTTTCAGGCAATGGTCGCTACAATGGGCAATTCTCAGGCCGTGGACATTTTTCCCATGGCGGCAGAAGTCGATTTACTCCGACTCCAGGATTTTGCCATTACATAGAGTATTCTGGGCAGGATTTCAGACGCAATAGAGGAGATGACTTCTCGGTGATGAAATCACATGTGCGGGACGAGCCTAGTTCTAGTGGGTCAATGCCTAATGGGCCAAGGTCAAATGTTGGATTTCATAGCCCGAATCAGCAGTTGGACGTAACTAATCGGAGTGTTGGGTTTTCTGGCCCAGTTCGGGCCCAGCAAATGCAATCTAGCAATAATTCCAGCATGATCGACCCCTATGCGTGTCAAATATGTGAAGGCGGTAGTCACACTATGCTTGACTGTTTTAATCGTATGGACTCACATTTCAAGGTCGACATCCACCTACAGATCTCATGGCCATGATAGTTCAATCTAACGCAACTCTTTACAATGGGTTGTGGTTTGCTGATTTGGGCAAACAATCATATCACTAATGATTTAGCCACATTTTCCTTGCAGGAACACTATTCAGGAGAAAACAATGTTGCTGTAGGTAATGGAGTCTCTCAAAATTCAGCACACTGGTTCATTAACTTACCAAACTCCAACTAGATCCCGTACTCTCTCAAATGTTTTTTACTGTCCAAACGCCTTTGCTAAATTGCTTTCCGTCTACAATTTTTGTTGGGATAACAATTGTTTCTTTTTTTTTTTTGACTAAATATGGCTATCAGATGAAGGACGACAAAACGGGAAAGACGCTCCTACAAGGGCCTAGTGTCAATGGGCTTTATCAAGTGAACATGTCCAATACCTCAAACCTTAAATGTGCATTGACGGGTATGGTTGGTGTCAAGGCATCCATTAATAACAAGCATGAGGGATTAGATCATTCTGCTACTCCAATATTTAGTCGTTTAGTCCACCTGAATAAATTGCCTGTCTCAGGCTCTAGTTGTTTAGACTTTTCTGAAGCATGTCAATTCGGTAAGAGTAAACAATTACTATTTTCTTTTTCTGCACGTTTTTCCAGCTTTTCATTAGACTTGATTCATTCTGATGTGTGGACTGCTTCCATTTCGTCTAACACTGGCTTACGATATTATGTTGTATTTATTGATGACTTTTCGCCTTTTTTCGTGGTTATATCCACTTGCTCACAAATCTGACGTTTTTAAATATTTTCTTGACTTTAAAGCACTTGTGGAAAAGCAATTTTCTCGAAAAATTAAACAATTTCAGAGTGATGATGGTGGTGAATATGTATCAAATATTTTTACGTCGTTTTTTATGAAGCACAGCATAGTACACAGGATATCCTGCCCACACACCTCACAACAAAATGGAGCGGCAGAACGTAAGCATCGTCATTTAGTAGACATGAGTCTATGTTTGCTATCTAGAGCACGATTACCTCGTAGTTTTTGGCCAGATGCCGTCTTTACTGCCAACTACAATATAAATCGATTGCCGACACCCTTATTTGGTTATGACAGCCCATACTCACTGCTTCATGGGACCACACCCGACTATTCACTATTTAGAGTGTTTGGAAGTGCATGTTATCTTCTGCTATGCCCCGGTAATACCACAAAGTTCATGTATCGTAGCAAGAAGTGTATATTCTTAGGGTATAGCACTAAGCACAAAGGGTATAAATGCTATGAACCTCTCACCAAACGTGTTTACATATCTCGCAATGTCATTTTTGATGAGGGAACTTTTTCGGAAATTCCAAATATTGCCCCTGGCATCAGCTCTACTAGCGCGTCTTCTTCTGAATTGTTGCCTTCTCTAGGTATTCACATTTTTCCTAGGCATTCACATGTTTCAGACTTATGGTCATCTAATTTTGTTTCAGACTCTACGCCATCCGTAATTCATGCTGCTCACGGTGGTATGCCGTCAGACCTATTGCTGCATCGCAACTGACAGATGGCTCACAGCTAGCACCTATACCCAATTTGTCACATGGCTCTCAGCTTGACTTGACACCCCTGATGGAGCCTACTTCTGAGACACTAGGTGGTATGTCCCCGAGCCTTGTCCCAACTGTTGACTTCGGAGCTAGTTTACACTCAGGGTCGTCAATCAATCCTGATTCGCCTTGTGGCACCTCAGGTATGGAGGTTTATTCATCCTCGGAGCCTTGTAGTCAAGTTGTCCCCCATAATTCTTCACATCTTGTTACTCGTAGTCAGACTGGGTCTCTCAAACCCAAGTCATTTTCTGATTTTCATATGTACTTTGCATCCAAGTATCCTGTATATGCTATGACCAGTGTGCAGATTCCTCAAAAATCATCCACCTACCTAAGGTCAAGTCCTCTCCAGAATGGTGTGCTGCTATGAAAGAAGAATATGATGCTTTGATTGCTAATTCCACGTGGTCTCTTTATCCCCGACAGGCCAACCATAACATTATTCGGAGTAAGTAGGTCAACAAAATCAAAACCAAGTCTGACGGGTCCGTTGAACGATTCAAGGCTCGGTTAGTGGCTCGTGATTTTGAGCAAACTTATGGTCTTGATTATGAGGTGACCTTTAGTCCAGTCATTAAACCATCTACCATTTGGATACTCCTCTGTCTGTCAATACAGTTCAGTTGGTCTATTTGTCAGCTCGATGTCTCTAATGCCTTCTTGAATGGTGTTCTTCTAGAAGGGTTGATAAGCACCTAATTAGGGCTTATTTCATGCTACATTTTAGTCCATTTCATTCCCTAAACACCAAGATTTAA
>JAOYMZ010062358.1:0-12890 GCA_025802335.1 Pinguicula primuliflora
CCTGGGTGTTCCTGGGCGGCCCTGGGCGGGCACCCAGGCGGCATAGGCGGCCGCCCAGCCGCTTGGCCGCCCAGCACCAATTCGGTGCGGCCAGGCTGCCCAGGCCGCCTAGGCGCCGAAAACTAGAACACTGATGGAGAGATTGGGCCATATGATTGGGGCTGCACTAGCTGCCGGAGTATGAAAACCTTTGGAGTTTGGTCGTCTGAAGTTGAAACTCTCTCACCTTATGTTCGCCGACGACCTTATATTTTTTGCAGAAGCCTCTCCTTCACAGGCCCTTGTGATTAAGAAAGTTTTGAAAACCTTCTCCCTTTCCTCGGGCCAGACAGTTAGCCAAAGAAAATCAGCTCTTTGAATTTCTCCTAACACTTCTCTGGAGGATTACAGGGAGATAGAAGCTATACTGGGGATTACGGGGGTGGATGACCTGGGGAATTATCTCGGCGTTCCATTGATTCACAAAAGAATTTCTAAAGAGACATACATTGTTTATCCCTCCAGGATGCGTCAGAAAGTACAGGGATGGAGATCTAGAAAAATATCAATGGCTGGACGGCTCGTGTTAAGCAAATCAGTGTTATGCTCTATTCTGATCTATCCAATGCAATCTACTCCATTTCCTCTCGGAACATACGACGAGATGGACCGAATTGTCCGGGATTTTATGTGGAGCGATACCTTGGAGCAATCCAAGCAACCACTGGTATCATGGAAAAAGATTTGCACAAAGAAGGATCGAGGCGATTTGGGTTTCAGAAGTTTTCAACACACCAACCAAGTCTTTATGCTAAAACTAGCGTGGGAGATTTCAGTGGCACTGGAGAAGCTATGGGTGCAAGTTTTTCGTGCTAAGTACAACATTTCTTCCTCTCACTCTTTTGAAATTACTGCCGACCCACGAGGCTCCCGTTTATGGAAATAGATTTGCCACAATATGCAACTAGTTTCACAAAACACTCGTTGGGTGATTGGCGATGGCCTTCAGGTTTTGTTCTGGAAGGATTTATGGTTTCCTTTTACATGTCCTCTTATGCTCTTGCCTTGAAACCTCTATCTAACATTGACTTGGATTGCAAAGTTGCTAGCTTTTGTCTTGTGGCAGGTGGCTGGGAAGTATTCAAACTGGCGGAATGGCAGCCCCTACGATAGTGGAGGAGATCCTCTCCCTACCAGCACCTTGCGTAGAGGCGGGCCGGGACATACGTTCCTGGAAGCACTCTAAAAAATGACACTTCAGCTGTGCCTCGATAGTTGATCATGTGTTATCCATGCAGCCTCAGTCGTTATCCACACCCTGGAGCAACATTTGGTCCCTTCAAACGCAGGAACACATAAAGGTCTTCCTTTGGAGGGTCCTACATGGAGCATTGTGGACAAACACCATGCGATTTCGTAGAGGCTTAACATCCCAGCCGGATTGTCACTCATGTCCAGCAAACGAGACTATTCTTCATATCTTGCGAGACTGCAACAAGAGCAGGGAGACATGGCACACCCTTCATCTGTAGATTCCGTATCCTTTCTTTTCTACTTTGTCGACTAATGGTTGGATTTTGGACAATATATCTAGTGATAAACATTCGCAGGAATGGTGTTCTCTCTTTGCAACCACGTGTTGGAAACTATGGACGACGAGAAATGAGTGTCTTTTCCAAGCAAAACCAGCTTTCCCCAGGAGTCTATGTTCAGCAATCCAGGCATGCCATCAGGAGAACATGCGGGTGATGCAGTTAGAAAAGGCAAGAAGGTTGGCCCTATGTCAAAGGACAGAGGGGACACCACAGACCTCTGGTGTTAACTCAGCTCTGTTGCCTTGTCTTTCAGTAGATGCGGCAGTATGTAGATCATCAGGGGTTGTGGCATGCGGTGGCATTCTTCGGGATGCAGATGGCTCGTGGGTATTTGGATTCAATCTGCGTTTAGGGGTGTGTTCGGTGATTTCAGCTGAGCTCTGGGCAATTCAATATGGGATAGCTCTGCTTGCCGCACTCAACAAGCAGAATGTCATAATCTGTTCGGATAGCACCACAGCAATAGAATCTATTGAAGGTAAAGAGGCTTATATACCGTACAGGAGTCGCATTTGTTCAATCAAGAAGATAGCGGCCTTGTGCATTCCTTGCAAGTTTCAACATATTCGGCGTGATACTAACATAGAGGTTGATTCATTGGCAAAAGAAGGTCTTGTTCTCCCTTTGTTGCAACTGAACATGTGTTTGTCCGAATGTGATGAACCACACTGCGTCCCAGACGTCATAATCCCACCTGCACTTCTCTCGGGTTGGAGCTCCACCCTACCTGGCTGTCTTGCACATCTATTCCCCAATTCTCCGACCGCAGATGCTCCATCAGCTGCGGAACCTGCACCTGGCCGGCTGGAAGTCCAGCAGTCCATGGTCACTGACAGTATTGTCCCTGTGTCCATCCAGTTAGTCAATCTAAAGGAACAAGCTCACATTGCTGCTTCAAGCTATCTTTTTGATCCCCCTGATTCTCTGGACAACACTCTCCAGTTTCCGAATTGCTGTGTAATCTGCTCTGGCTTGGAGGGCCTCATTTGTAATGAAAAAAAAAATTGGGATATACAAGCTTGCACCTTGACATTTCAGGTTCTCAGAACATCTACGGAGTTGCTTCTTTTGTTGTTTTGACTTGGTTATAGTTATTAAACTCTGTGTATAGTTCTAATTGTTAGAATGTGGGCCTCGGGTTCGCCTATTTTTCCCAAAAATTTCGAACCCAAGGACAACCCAAAATGTGTATTCGTATTCTTGTGGTTAAAAGGAGTAAAGTCTTGTACCTTAAATTCGAAGTACCCTTGATCCAGAATGAAAATTGAAACCCGACGTTCCGGAACACGAAAGCCTCCAATAGAGGATACCAAGAGTACTCCTTGACTAAGAGAGACGAGGCTACGGACTGAAAACTGAAGCCCGACGTTCCTGAACACGAAAGCCTCCAATAGAGAATGATCTTTACCAAGAGCACTCCTTGACTAAGATAGATGGGGCTGCTAGACCCGAAATCCGGCGACCTCGTCGCTGGGTTTGTGTTCGCGATAAAAAGAATTTCTTGTGTATTATTTCTCTTTCCAATCACTCCAATAATGTATCAAAAGTTCCCAACTTTTTACCCTTTTCAACTCACGTGGGTGTCTCATATATTTTGAAAGACGACTCCATCTATATTATAAGAGTCATGCTACATGTCCTAATATTTTGTCCCTAATTCATCCTACATGTAGTTTAATTAAGAATTTTGCAAGTTTAGTTATTTAACTTACAAAATTCTTAATGACATTTAAATTATAGACTAAACTTGCAAAATTCTTAATTAAACTACATGTAAGGATGAATTAGGGACAAAGTGTTGGGACATGTACCATCACTCTAATTTTAACTTTTTTTTCAAATTTTTTTTCCCGCTGGCTCTCTGTTCTCACAATTCAATGTATCGCCGTCAATATATTCAGCTTAATATCTCCAATTTTACTTCTTTTTCTACGAAAAATATTATATATGTTATTAATTACACGAAGAATTATGTCTGCTCGGAAATATAACGTTGTTTTGAAAGGACATGAACAGGAATTGGACAGGTGATATCCATTATTTTCCGACGCTGCTTTAAATGATAGAATAGTGAGAATTATATAAAACTGTATTATCAATTCTGGCTTCCAATATTAATGAATTAACCTACTTCAACTATATGTATTTTATTATATTTTCGAGAAAAAATCGTATTTATTGTAGAAAAAGGAAAAGATTTGATAGGGTTATAATTGACACTGTATTATTGATTTTATTTATAAGAATAAAAAATGTAAGAATAAATTTGGATATTTTTTGAATACATGGAAAGCCGAAGCCAAGGAACACATAACGAGATCAATCGCGTGTTTGCTATCGGATCGGAGTGCAACATTTGCGAAGCTCGCGACGCGAGCAAGGTCAAACCATGTAGAATGACCCACAATTCAGCCGTAATGATCGAACACTGCTCGATGATCAAGGTCAAATTTGAATTTTTAAAGTATTATTAATATGATTTTGGAGCAAACTCGAACAAAAAAGATGGGAAAGTAAAAGTTTTTCTCGCAGGCAAATTTAATAAGATAGTCTATAAACTTAAAATTTATTAAGATAGTCAATAAACTTTCTTCACGGCTGACATTTCCGTTGTCGGAACAGTGGCACAAGTATCGGGCTAGATGGCCTAAATAATAAAGACTATGTTTATCAAGCATTTCATACCATTCTCGAGAGATACATATTTGAAATGATAATACTGTGTGCATGTGTATGAGTTTGTTTTGGGTGTCATTTCTGAGTGACTTACAGCATTTCTGTATTATCACATTGATCATATCAAAAGTGTTGTCCATCATGTTAGGAAATGTCCGCGTGGGGTCATTTCCCCAAACAAAGCAACATTTACTGGGAAAAGAAAATTGCAGAAATGCTATAAGACATTCACTTATCATGCCCATACACTTCCGCACACGCACACTAATGTTGGTGTGTGTGTGCTCACAAGACAGGGTGTGTGATGTGGGTGCTGAGAGTAAATGCCGTGTAGTATTCCTCGACAAATTATTAATGGTGTTTTGGTAATTTAAAAATAAATAAAAATTTAAATAAGAAATATTAAAAATCTTTAATTTTTTGAAAGAATTGGCAACAAATACGAATCAATTTTTTTTTTAAAAAAAATCAATAAAAATATTTAAAAATAATAACACAAGCACAACATATTAAATAAGTTGCTGAAAAAAACTTTTTTAATACAACTATTTAAAATAAATTTTTTTCAAAAAAACTATATTGAATAAGTTGATGTTAAAAATATTTTAGAATAAAAGTGCTTCAAAATATATTTAAAAAAAATAAAAATCTGACAATTTTTTTATAAAAAAAAATTGACAACCCAAACATGGTATCTTGAATAAGGGTTCCTTTGTTTTATGATTCAGTTGTAACCTTTTTCAGGGGGTATCCGTCTCTACTATTTTATTGTATTTCGGACTAGCTAGCTAATGCCATGCAAGCCAATTCTTTAAGTTTACCTTTAAGATTTCTGACTGCTTTAGTATGTTCACTACTTCAAGATTTATGATTTTTCCTTAACATATCAAATAGTGGTTTACATTCTAAAGCTAACTCTGTGTAGAAGTCTGCAATATAATTGAGGCTTCCCAAAAATCTTTGTAATTGATTTTGTCATGCTAGAAATTTGTCAGCGAATATAATTGCTCTTTTAATTGGTTGTATTAGACCATTCTCTATATAATGGCCTAAAAACTTTATTTTAAGCTGAAAAAAGTTCATCTTTTTAGCAGAGACCACAAGGCCTGCATGTTTAGCTACTTCTAAAAACACCCTGAGATGTTTGAAGTGTTGTTATATGGTTTGTGAATAAAACAGTACATCATCAATGTATACAATTATAAAATCCGTATATGAATTAAATAATTCATTCATGATGTGTTGATATTCCGAAGGGCATTTTTTAACCCAAATGGCATGACATTCCATTCATAGTGTCCAAAGGGCACTGTGAAAGCGGTTTTATACCGATCTTGTTCATCAATTTGAATCTGCCAGTATCCTGACTTCATGTCAAATTTAGAGAAAATTTTGGCTTTATATAGCTGATTAAGTAAATCCCTTTTATTAGGGATTGGATACCTAATCCATTTCAATGCTTTATTAAGCAGTTTGTAATTTATTACAAGCCTAGGAGCTCCTCTTTCAAACTTTGCTGCATTTTCAACATAGAATGCTGGACAATTCCATTGACTGTAACTTTGCCTAATAAGGCCTTTAGCTAAGAGATCATTTATCTCCTTTTTACATAGCTCTAAATGCTTTGATCCCATAGCAATGGGTCTAGCTTTTGTAGAGATATGTTTTTCATTGAACTATTCCTCATAAGGTAGAGAGACAATGAATTTGTTGCGTTCCCAAAAGACATTGAGTACTTCTGCACAAATTTGCCTTTTAATGTATCTTCAAAGTTTTTTATTTTTCTTTGAAGATCTGAGTTTTTCAGTCTTTCTTGAATTTGTTTAAATCCAACTTCCTCCTTTAAGGAGTTAAGAAATTTGACTTTTCTTTCCTTTGACGAATTTAATAGCAGTACTTCATACTTCGTTGTCAAAGGAAATTTTATTTCTTTTTTATTTAATAAAGAGACAATTCATTTTTCGGTTACTGAGGTAATTGGGAATATTTTATGTAAGAATTGATTTCCCAAAATTACTGCGGTTGATAAACCTTTCACCATTATAAATGATATTGGAATACGTATTCCATTGTTACATACCACTGTGTTATCAAGTTTATACTTGATATTCAATGGTTGTTTATTGGCTACAGTTACTCTTTTAGTTGTTTTACTGTAATATTTTGAAGGAATTATTCCTTCTGTTATACAGTTTATATCTGCGCCAGAGTCTACCATGGCTTCTGTTTCTCGGTAAAATTCTTTATTGACAATTAATGTGACTTTTATAAACCATTTTTATGATACAACCTTTCCAATATAATTGATATCGTTGATGTGGTTCTTTTTTGAGGGATCATCCTCATCATCCGATGTATTGGGTATTTTTGACGAAGCCTGAGAAGCTTCAATATTTTCAATTCTTTTCTTTATTTGAGAAATTTCGAGTTTAATCTAATTAATATCTCTTTTAAGTTTTTAAATCGTAGGTTCTTTTTCTTTAGCTGTTTGCCTCCTTTCGATCAACTGATCTAAAGAAACATTCTAAAGGTATTAATTTGTTTAAAGAGTTTTGTAGATTGCTATCTTGGTTTTTCAACTAAATAACTTTTTAGAGTTTTTCTTCATTTTTCTGGATTTTCTATTTGATCAATAATATCAAGAATAAAATTCTCTTCTTGGGTTAATGTGTTTACACCTAGCCTAAGGCTTTTGATAATGCATAGATCGCATTATCCTTCATCACAATTGCAGAGTTCAGACTCATCTTCACTCGTGCTTTGAGATGAACTTGTTATTTCTTCATTAGAAGAATATGCACTAAAGCATTATAAGTAGGGGTGAATAGTAGTAAAAGGTATGCTTGATTAAAGCGAATAAAGTAGCCTCGATCAAACCCCTACACATAAACCTTACTTACCCTCAAGTAAGCTCCAAAACCAATCATAAACTTGTAAAGTGACTCAATACACGAATCTAAGATGCAAAAAGACTCAAGAATTGAAAAACATAAAAGATAAACCGAAAAGAAGAGAGGAGAAATGAAGAACAGGAAATATGAAGAGTGACTGCAACATGCATAAAGATGCAACCCTTATACAAAAAGTATATAGTGACACTTTCTTCCAATATACGGCTAAGATATCATAAATCCCATATATTGATCAAAACAACAACTCGCTCAATGAGACATGCTTGGAAAAATGCCAAAATATACCCGACCTTGTCATTCTCCCAACTAAGCGAAGAAAAGCAACCTCAAGACTTCTCCTAAGGCAAGGATTTGCTTAATAAATCCTCTAGTGCTCATTCCGTTGAATAACAAGAGCATACATACCCTTAAATACCTCCAAACTCTACCTCATAACTCCTTAAATGCTAAGATCAACGCTTTCTTACGGTGGAGCCTCAAAAGAGGTTTTCATCCAAGCACCTCTCTCAATTTTCACTAAGTGTCTATGGTACTCCTTCTTGCCATGATCTAAGGCATGTTGAGATATATCAAGAATTTGTTTTTTCAGTTTTCTATTTTTTTTTCTCATATATTTTTTTTCTTTTTCTTATGAACAATTCAAGAAGCCTGTAAAGTATAACATGTAAGCTCGTACAAAGACTGAAAAATAAATGCTTATCCAGAAAAGCTGACTTTGAACAATAGAGAGGACCCTTTGAAGATGAAAATGGCCGAATGCATGAAAAGAGAGCAAGACAGGATACCATTGCTCAATTTTGTGGAAAAGAGGTCCAATTTTGCTCAAAACGAACTGTAAAAAACTCTTTCCCCAAACATAGAACTTTTCTTATCCCGAAGAAATTTGAAAGATAAACCAGATGCGTAATAGCGAAGTTTAGGGGTAAGAAAATAGGAAACAAGACCTTATGTAGTGCTAATGGGTGAAACATGATTAGGTTTACATTTTAAGCTCGTGTTTTGGACAAACCTATGCTGTAACATTCATATGAGGTCTAATATTCATAAGAGGAACATTTAGGGGTGTAGAGCATAGTTTTGGGTTAATCAAGGCATGGAAAGGGGTATCTTTCACAAGAGAAGACAAATAAAAGGGGTACCTCATAAGCATAGATTATCTTGTGGAGATGAAGAAAAACAATCATGTCTTTTGCTTGAAATGATCCAAATCTCCATATATAGCTCATAACCTGCAAAACAACTCAAGAAATTATGTTAATAAGGAATTCAAAGCAACAAAAATTAGAAAAATAATGTAAAATACTATAATGGAAAAAACAGAATGCATAAAAATAAAGCAAACTATAATGATGGGTTGCCTCCCATCTAGGGGTTTGGAGTATGTGCAGTCACTGCACCTTACAGTGATCATGTGGCACTGCAGGATTAGTCGTTATGCGGGCCAGCACAAAAGTGTTGAACATTTGGGCCCCTGCCACAGCAATCCTGCAGTGCTACATGGACATTGCCTAGTGTGTAGTGAGTATGTCACTGCACACACCCTAAACCCCCCATCCAGCACTAGCTTTTAGGATTTTAGCTCGATCCATGGTCCTTCATATGTGTCATTAGGAACATCAGGGAGCCACACATCTCTCTTGCTCCATTGAACTTTATCTTTGAAGGAATTTAGCTTGAGGTGATCAACATTAAGTGCCTCACTTTCATACGGTAGTTTGATGGCTTGGTTGATGGTTTTATCCTTCTTTTGTGGTGTTTCTTCTTACTCCTTTGGCTTCCCTTTTTGTGGCAGTCAACCCTCATCCAATATACGTGGTGCATTTTTTGGGGAATTTGGGAGTATGCAGTTAGCTCCTCACTGTATACTATGTAGTGCCCCCGTGGTACTGTGGGATTGGTTGGCCAGCGGACCCGCACAAAAGTGTTAAATATCGGCTCACCTGCCACATCAATCTCAACGTGTCACATGGGCACTGTATAGTATGAAGTGAGTTACCTCACTGCACACACCCCAAAACCATTTTTTGGATGATAACAAGCTGGATAGTATGGGTTGGGAGAAACAAAAAAACACTTATTCAATTTGGGACCTTGGTGAACATGATCCAAATCTATACATGGCAGTGGGTAAATGCGGGCATAAAAAAATTCATCATCTGTGTATGGAATATGCTATTGGATACAAGAGTCTCTATCGTGTCTCATGGAGTGTATATAATTTTTGTTGAGATATTTGTCCCACGCGGATTCAAGAAATAAAAAAAATAAACCAACTTATAAAGAAATATGACATTACAATCTATCACATTGTCCTTAATATTTTAATGAGAATAGTACATATCTTCCTTATAAGTTAGCCTACACACGCGCAACTGCACACACGAGACTCGAGCCCAGATACGGAGGTTTGTTCAATTATAATTTCACAGAATAATTTGACAACTAACCTCCGCGAAAATCTTATTTTGAAATGTAACCTCCTATTTTATTTTTTATTTACTTTTATTATTCTTTTACTTAAAAAGCATTAAAAGAAAAAGAAGAAAAGAAATAAAATACTAAACCGTCTTAATACGTCATAATCTGGTCAATCGTCGGAAGACTTTTCACAAACCCATCTTCGTCGAAAAAAACTTACAAATTGAACAAGACGCCCTTCAACCTCGCCTCGACTCGGCTCAAATCTTCTTCAATATGTCACGGGATAGAACCACAGATGTTGTCAGATGTCGGAATATGTCGAATCTACGGCCAACTATCCGGCCAAAGTTTTTCAAATACGCACACAGACGACTCATGTTGTCGGGTAAAATACGACTGCCGATATTACGGACAATCGAGATTAACCCGCTCTTCTATACGGGATCATGCACGATCTATAAAGGGGTTCCTATTAGACATTAGTGCAGGATTTATCATGAACTTTGTTTGCAATAATTTTGGTGAGTTGGTGACATATTTTGTGAACTTCATTTGATATATTATGAACTTCATTTGATCTATTAAGAAAAGAAAGTTCTAATACTCAACATATCATGTCAAAAGTTCGTCATATATACACTGATGTCATTACGCAGTAAAAATATGTAATGACATGAGACAAAAGAGTGACAAAAGTATATGATTCAGCAGTCAGAGTCACTATCTGAGGGGGAGGGAGATGCAACGTGCCAGTAACCACCTTCATCACTCCTGTGCGTGACATCTCAATCTGAGGATGGGGTCGATCCATACCCGAATGCAGATTGAGGTGGAGGTGTTGGAGGTGTTGGAGGTGTTGGAGGGGATGGAGGTGACAACCCTAGCAGAATGAGGCCCAATTCCCTCCAGTGTCCTTCCAGTTTTTCTTCCCACGCTCGCTGAGCAGCAGTGACCATCAGGGGATGAGGTTCTGGTACCCCTTCTTCCTCCTCCTCCTCCTCTCCCTCCTCCTCCATCTCCTCCTCCTCCCCCTCAACGCCCCAAGGTTCCTCTTCAGGATCACCATCATCACTTGAGTCGTTGAATCATTCCTCCATGAGACTACCAACCTCTGTAGCCTTGGAATCAATTTCAGAGGCCTAAAACATAGACCAACAATAGTAAATAATGCGACAATAAATGTGTTTAAAACAGGGAATGTAGATTCACCTGAAGTTCGTCCTTATCCACTGGTGGTGCAGGGAGGCTGTTTACCTCCGATTCATCGTCCTTAACGGATGAAGAAGAATTTTGGTGTGAGACAAACATCTTGATTATGTGTTTTGTGAAGTTTTGCAGCAAAGGGCACTTATGAAGACGGAGACACATAGAGAAAGGAGTAATGAAATTTGAAACACACGTATGGTCGCATTGTCGACTGATGCCCTTAGCAAGGGGCGAATAATTGAAGATGAAAAGATAGATATAGGAGTAGGCAAAAAGATACTTTGGAGGGCAATAGAGTCATTTTATTTGGAAGGTGTGAAGAACGTATGGTCGCACGATATAGCACACCATTCCAAAACTATACATGTAAAACACATATGGTCGGGTGATACATGCGTGAGCAAATCAGTTTAGGGTCAACTTAATAATTATTGCTCTTTTGGGTTTATACGTAATGTCAGATCCTCGACTGCGGTGAGAGGAATGAATCCACTATTCGGGATGTGTGTGTGTGCTCTTTTAATCCAGGCTTACTTAAGAATTAAGATGGGAAGAAGAAGAATATTCGATGAGTTGGAGCACGCGTACTCATTGATTTAATCAATTTAAAATTGTAATTTAAAATGGTATCCAGCTGTAGCCAATGATTTAATGCAGTCTCCTCGGATGTTGCATTTATTAAAGGAAAGTTGGAGCACGAATGGTTCAATGGGTTAACCACATCGGGTCTCTGTCGGATCAATTAAAGTGTGTTAGTCCCGACTATGCTATTCGGGATTTTTAACTATGACAAAAATAAAAACATGCGTTTGACAAAATCGATGTCTCATTGAGTTAGCAATGAATACCTCAGTATGACGGATTCATGATCATTATCAATCAATCATTTCATCCTGTATATAAAATCGACACGACGACTTGGAATTAATAAAACTGCAAGATGCTCTTATGGTTTTCATCACTTATTCTGAAATAGCGTTCACCGATACAAACTTTTTCTTCATCTTCGATATCAATTTTGGTAAAGCATCTTACAACACCCCATTTGGAAGACTTGAAAATGGAGTGTGTGAAGGTACTTACACCACTGATTATGGATTCCTCGACGACGGAGATTCATGCGTATGTCCCTTTCCTTCCAATGTCGGACCACAAAATTGATCAAATTTCTCGATGACGGAGCTTGATCACAATAAGAAGCATCTCAAGAAAGTAGATCGAACTTGTAAAAAGTAAAGGATGGAAGGCCAACCTTTACTACCCCTGATAAGTATTGCTATAAGAGTTGGAGCGAACACAATCAGGAGATAGCAAAGTCTATTAGGGATAGCTCACTTTATCCCAGAAGACACACCAGCACCATCTCACTGGTATATCAGTGTGTGTGGGCGGGGGTGGGGTAATTGGTAGAAGGCTGCTGGTTTGTCTTTCGGGATAAAGATAATTGCACATAATATTATGGTATGTCTTATTCTGGAGGGGACAGAATCAGAGAAGGAAGCGATGTTGGCAACCATGTGTTACGAATAAGGAGTAGGTTTTCTTATTGTTGTTGTTGTATCTATTTATAGAACAAGATCTTGAATGATCATAATTGTTCAAACTGTTCGATATCACGACAGAATATGAAAAGACTCGCTCTGTTAATGGAAAGACGCAAAACGCGCAGATTATGAAAAGATTACACGCACAATCTATGAAAAGACTACACGCGCAGTGTTTTTTTTTTATAAGTATTAAAATAAATAAGTATTTTAGGTTTAGGATTTAGGGTAAGGGCCCGACTGAGATATTCGGGTTTGCAATAACACATTTGGGTATTTAATTATGACTAAAATATATAAAAAACTTTAATTACACTATTTGACATACTAAGTGAGTATGAATGGACAAACATGCGTGTGAATACATTAGTTTTTATTGGGTGCTAAGACACTTGTGGGATTGGAGACAATATTTTCACGTAGATTGAAAACAAAGAGACTTCATTACATACCTCGTAAGAGCAACTTGTCTTTGATGTTAATCAATCATATATTGTTCGTCTCACGATTTATATAGGTGTTAAACGAAATTTAAACTGTGTAAAAGTGATGAATTA
>JAOYMZ010062379.1:0-12890 GCA_025802335.1 Pinguicula primuliflora
GTTGGATTCGACGTTCCAGATTCACCTGAAGCAAGTTACAACAATGTCTACCCGGGCAACGAGGACGAGGGGCGAGAACCCCCTCCTCTAGCCCCACACCTGCAGCACACAGTGATGAACCATTCAACTTATAACAATCCATACGTGCCCCTCCCTACTCCTCAGCATGTGAACCTAAATCATCTTTACATTGAGAACATAGAACCTCCAAGATCAATTGTTGCAGTCGGGGTCACTCATCGCTTTCGTTCAAAGTATGTCACCGTTGTGCTTTACAAGCCAGTTACAAGACGGTGAAATGATCAGCAGCAGGGGATTTTTGTGGTCTGCAGCTTTGGTATACAAGTTCATATTTATCTGTGCTTTTGGATTTTGGAGTAGTTAGACGTGACCTAGCAGTAAAAATTGTATCTTTTTGTGCTATGTGAAACTTCATTATGTTACATAAAAGTTCTTTATGAAGTGCAAAATTCTTGCATCTATTGCGTTTTCAGAAGGGATTTAGTGAAACTTGAACTAAAATCCGGGTGCATTCATACAAGTTAACTTGAACACCAAAATTTGTTCTATCTACTGGAAGTTTAATTTTAACATTCTTACAATCACTAAACTTGGCAGTGTCTATTTGATTCTTGCCTAGTTCTTTTTTTAGTGTCTCTTTCAAGAATTTAGTCCAATAATAATCTTCCTTTCTACACTTCGTCAATTCTCTTTTCAATCTTTCAAGGAAAGCTAAAGCATAAACTATGTTTCCCGTCTTTTATTGAAGGACTATTGACACTGTCTGTGTTTTCGCCAACAACATCACTATTAAATGAGTAATGAACACAAATTCAAACCGATTCATGTGAATGAGCAAACCGGTGGTACTAGTTCTATTCTTCGTGTCAATAGCATCCTTAAAAATAGCAACCAAGCATATCTCTCACAGCATTCCACATGTATAAAATACGACTGATAGTTTTGAAATAAGAACCCTCATTCCAGTATCCAAACCAAAAATCGCACACCCATACACCAAGAAATCAGAATTCACACCCCCGTTCCAGAATCCAGGTGAAAAGAATTCTTGTTCTTCCATTCTTGCAGTAGGTAGGTGTCTTCTACTCTTCATCCTTGCGAATTGCGAATTCTAGTTGATGTAGGTAGAATGACCTTTAATTTTGCGGCTGCTGTTCAATTCTCTGTTTGATCATTGGACTACTGTTAAATTCTCTGTTTGTGATTGTGGCTCTCTTGACCCTGATTAGTGTGGTTGAGATTTTTGTTTTTCCATTGTGCAATTTTCCCGGATGTTATGTTTTTTTGGTTGGCCACTTATGCTTCTTATGTTTTTGACCCTTCTCTTTGAATTATAAATATAATGTTTCTTATCTTTTTGTATTATCTTGCTAGATGTCACTCATTTAGAGCAATGCTTTGAGTCGAGTTACCATGATTCATGCTTTGATGTCATTTAATTATGTTATGCTCATTAGTCACAGACTGTGTTTAGCGTCGACTTATAAGTCACCTTATCAGTAAATTATGTCTTATAAGTCAGTTTGACAAAATAAATCTGTTACGTGAACGTTCACCTTCTGACTTATAAGGTGACTTATTTGAAAAATCATTTTTTCAGCCAGATTTAAAAATAAAGTGACTTATAAGTCTTTCATTCCAATTTTATCTTTGACTTTATATACATGCACGTCTTTAGCATGAGTATATTATTTTCATTATTCTAAACTTTATTATTAATATTTAAAATTATAAATATTTATTTAAACAATAAATTAAAATTATTAAAGTTAAAAACTTTTTTGTTATTTAAT
Source organism: Pinguicula primuliflora (assembly GCA_025802335.1). Lineage (NCBI taxonomy): Eukaryota > Viridiplantae > Streptophyta > Magnoliopsida > Lamiales > Lentibulariaceae > Pinguicula > Pinguicula primuliflora. The sequence goes on from JAOYMZ010062379.1 coordinate 1,815, forward strand.
AATAATTTTGATGTAGAATATTAATATAAAATAATATTTTTTATGTCATTTTACGCAAATCAGTCACCTTATCAGATAGATTTGCGAAATAAATCTAATCAAATCAGTCACCTTATCAGGCACCTCATCAATCACCTTATAAGTCACTAGCTACCTTATCAGTCATCAGTCACCTTATCAGTCAAATTTGCTAAATACAGCCATAGTATATATTTTTTATTAGGTATATTATTATGAAAATGCTGAAAGATTGTTGGAAGAAAACCTCGATACAATTGAAGGAGTCACCATCTATTATTGTTGATGAAAATGAGGGGATTCGTAGTAAAAATCTCGAATAAGTAATGAATTATTGGATAGTGATGTTATTGGTGATCCAGAAAAATAGAAACCGATCAATAGTTATCCATATAAAATTAGAGATGAGTTGATGAGCTGTTATGTTGCAAGAGGTCCTATACAATCACGTAATTGTAATTTTCCACAAACTGAATTGAGTGGCATTAAAAGACCATTTCAAGAGACCTGGTTTGAGAAACATGACTGGTTAGAATATAGTGAATCTCGTGATGTCGCTTTTTATTCTCATTACTTTCTATCTGTTAAAGGTTTAGGCCATAAGAGTAGAGATAATGTTTATACTATTACTGGTTTCCGGAAATGGAACAAAACTTTGGAGAAATTTAAGGAACACAAAGCAGGATTAAATAGTAGACATAATGGTACTACGAATAAGTATACCTGCTTTATAAACCAAAGAGATGGTGTGGATCATATGTTTGGGAGAAAAAGTAAAGAGGATGAGATTGATTATCATACCCGGTTAACAACAGTTGTCAATGTGATTCGATTATTGTTGAAGCAAACTTTGCCTTTTCGTGGACATTGTGAGTCTATAAATTCAACATAAAGAGGTTACTTTTTAGAAATTTTTGATTGGTATGCCAAGTTACATTCAGAAATAGATCGTGTGTTGAATTCAAATGCTCCTGGAAATAACAAGTTGACTTCTCCAGATATTCAAAAAGACATTATTAATGCTTATACAACTAGGGTGAGAAGAGTTATTATCAATGAAATATGAGAAGTTCTTTTCTCTTTTAGTTGAGTAATCTCGAGACTCTTCAATTAAAGAGCAAATGTCAGTGATTTTGAGGTTTGTGAATGATAGTGGAGAAGTAGTTGAGCATTTTGTTTGAGTTGTTCATGTTACCAATACTTCTTCACATTCTTTGAAAATGCAATTGATGAATTCTTTGTGAACCATGAATTATTATTGTCAAGGCTTCGAGGACAAGGTTATGATGGAGCTTCTAATATGCGTGGTGAACTTAATGGTTTGGAAACAAAGATTTTAGAGGTAAATAAATTTGTATATTATATTCACTATTTTATGCACCAACTTCAATTTGTGATTATTGCTTTTTTTTTCATAGAAAAAAGATTTTATTCCCGTAAATACTCACTTTACAATGTACATAGTTTTCACCTGTGCTTGATTCCTATGAATCTTACATATCAGTGTGATCCCTGGTTATTAGGTATGCTCTTGGAGAGTGTACCCAATCCGACATTATAAAGATTGTATTTGTTTTGCCTCTGGTTTGCATCCATTGCCACACTCTCAGCTTAATAAGATCAACAATCTCTCCTAACTCCTCAGAGCTCATGTCATCACCAAAACGAACATCATTTCGTTCACACCATATCATCCAGGCGGTAGCATGCCATATCCCCTTCCAAACATCTCTTGCTAGCCGCTTTGCGGCCATGCTTCTCATATGCTATTGGAAGTGTTGCACTGCATTCTGCGCATTAGGATAGCTAACTTGAAACCAGACGTATATAGCTCTCCATATCTACTTAGCATGAGGGCAGATCACAAACAAATGGCTTACTGTTTTTAGTACATTGCCACACCACACACATACTTGCTCAAGCACTGGTATAGTGATACATCGGGATAATAGATTTTCTATCGTTGGTATTCGTCCATAGAGTATCCTCTAGGTTAGAAATTGTACCCTCCTTGGTGTTGTAGATCCCCATGCTTCAGCTAGATAGGCTCTCTCTTCAGTGTTCTCATTCTTCATTAGATAAGTCAAGTTAGTTTTATATCATGTTGAAACTGTATACTTACTTACCTGTTGAATGCTTTGTCCATCTCCATTGATCCATTCCTTCTGTTGGTGGCAGAGTTTCATCTAGTATCTGTATCAGCTACTGTAACTATTCTTGCTCCCATGATCTTAGCTGTTGTCGAAAATCCAGCCTCCATTTCGTTTGAGTTACTTCACCCTGAAATAGATCATCTACTGTTAGATTTAACGATAGAGAGAGTTTGTATAAGTCATAAAATGTAGGTAGTAAACTCCCTTTGCTCGTCCAGTTTGTGCGCCAAAAGAGTGTATTTGTTCCATCATGCATTTCCAGCTTCAGATTAGGAGGAAACCAATTTTGTTGTGCAGCAGATGCCTGTATGTCTCTCCATGCTCTTGAGATGTCATCCGACAGAGTTAAGAGTTCAAACTCAGCCATTTCATCTCTAGGTCGCATATATTTCACTTGTATTACCTTAACCCAGAGGTTGTTGTTATTTGTCCTTAATCTCTATAGCCATTTAGCCAAGAGAGCCGAGTTCATACATGCTAGATCTTTAATCCCCAGACCCCCCGCATTAGGCTCCAAACAAAGGTGTCTCCAGCTGATCCAATGTATAGGTCTGGTTTGCTGCTCTTTATTCTACCAAAAGAATTTTCTCAGGATTTGAGTCATTCTACTAATGTTCTGCTTAGGAGCCTTGAACAGCGATAAATAATATATAGTGAGGCTCGTAAATACTGATTTCACCAGAGTGACTCTCCCAGCATAGGTTAAAAATCTTGTATCCCATCTTGTTAGACGCTTCTCCATGCCTGTTGTCAGATCCTTCCACATCTTAGTTCTATGAGGTTGATCTCCTATAGGTAGTCCAAGGTATAGAAATGGTAGTTTCACTATTGTACACCTCAAAATTCTTGCCATGTCTTCAAAATGTTCAAGCTGGATAGCTGGCTTTTGCTGAAATTAATGGTCAACCCTGATAAGAGCTCAAAGATTCTTAACACTCCCTTCAATGTACGTATGTTTTCCAACGATCCCTCAGCCAATAACAAGGTGTCGTCTGCGAACTGTAGATGAGTTATTTCCAATTTGTGCACCAGAAAGTAGGTTCAGTTCTGCTGCTCTCTCAAGCATCATACTCAGACCTTCTACCACCGTTAAAAAGAGCAACGGTGACAAAGGATCACCTTGTCTAATTCCCTGCTTGAGTTTAAACGTTTCAACTTTTGAACCATTTATCTTGACTGTTTCCTGCACTGTTGTTACACATGATCTGATCCAAGCTATCCATTTAGAGCAAAAACCAAGAGCCTGAAACATATGTAGCAAGAAGTCCCAATTAACACAATCAGAGGCTTTAGAAAAATCCACTTTGAATAATATCAATGGCTTCTTTGATTTTTTGTAGCTATGCAGTATTTCATTTGCAATAAGGACCCAATCCAGAATCTGTCTATCCTTTAAGACCTATACTTACTGATGGAAATCCCTGTATCATTGTTATCAAATTTTGCCAGAGAATCCTGTTATCAACAAGTTCCGCAGGTGCATAAACATTTATAATGTAAACTTGTTTTACTTTTACTCTCTATTTTCCTGAAACACATAAAAAGCCATCTTCAGACCAAGATTGTGTTAGCTGGACGATACTTTTGTCCCACAAATAGAGAAAACCTCCTAATCTCCCAGTAGAACTTCTACTAATCCAACCAAAGTTGTTATTCGGCCATAACCTCTTACACTTTTGTATTGTTGTTCTTTCCAATTTTGTCTCTTATAGACAAATGAAATCCACACCATATTTCAGAACCAGTTCTCTTATTTCTACCTTCTTGCACATTTGGCCTAGGCCGCAAATATTGTAAGAGAGAATCCCCATTGTCTTACTTATCAATATTTTCAGCTCTTAGTTGTGACTGCTTGTAGTGCTCTTTGGCTTGCACATCCATGGTATCTAATTCCTTTAGCATATCACCTCTTGAGAGTCTAGAGTCAACTCCCAATTTTTCAGCCAAGTTCCAGATTTCCTGTGATTCTAAAGATCCCTCATATCTCATTGCTTGCTCTTGAATAATTCTTGTCTGTCTCTTTAATCTTTCTGCTGCGAAGATTCCCTTCAATTGTCTGCTCTAAGGATCTTGGAGTTAAATCCACAATCGGCTGCAGACTAAAAGGATCAGATGATCTAGGCATCAGTTCTTCAAAATGAGATTGGCTCTCCATCTCAGGGGTATAAATGCTTAGTGCCTTCTGCCTTTTTCTGTCTAGTTGCTCTTGTATCTCAGTCAGGGATTTTGGGCCAAGAGGAGAGTATTCATTCTTGAGGACCGAATAGATGTCTTCCTCAACAGGCCTGCTTTGTTGAGACTCTTGCTTTTCTTTTGGATAGTCACTGTGTTCCTCTCCTATAGCTTCTTCTGAGTATGTAATTGCCTGTTTATATCTCTTAGGTGAATTGTCGACTTGTTTGTTAGTCGTGCATCCTTCAGATGCCTTAGAGGACTCAGGTACAGTTTTCACTGATTCTGTAATGACATGTTTTGCAGGGCTATTTTCCTTACCATGTTGCCCTTGCTTCCATATTTTCAAACCAATTTTATTCCCCTTATTTGTCGTTATGCTCTGTAAGCTAAGCCACTCCTTGTAGGACTCTTTAACTATCTGTGTTGTAGTATTTTTCCACTTGTTCGGTTCAAACTCTTCAACCATGTGTATCATAAAAGAATCTCTTGCAGTATCTACCTTTATCTGCTTCTGGATGAACTAGTGTGAAGAGGATAACACTTGTAGTCTTCCAAACTGCATGTCACTCCACTCCTATCACTTGTTTTTGTATCTATGTAGGTGACTTTTCCTAGTCGGGTACCAAGCTCCTGGAAGAAATCATCGCACCAGCAATGCAATGGAGTTCCTATAACTCGTATCCATGCTGGTCTCATCAATTTTCCTTCAATCATCTTCCAAGGCCGTAGATTATGAACACTCAGCAATCTTGCAGTTTCTATGTCTAGCAGCAGTTTTCTTTGATCTTCTTCAGAGCTCAGATGCAATAATATTTCCCCCCCTTCAAATCGAACTGCCGAAACCCACTTTGTAACCCTCTTGATTCAAGATTGCACTTATAGTTCCGAGATCTATTATCGGAGATGGGAAGCCCACCAAACAACAATCAAGCCACTACAATGTGTCTGGGTTCGGATTGAACTTCATGACCTCCACTTTAGTTCCAGCCAATTTTGCCTTTTCAGGCCAACTTTGTTGTCCCCTCAAAGCTTGTTTTTTTGCAAGAATCTCACCTATGGATCTAGCAACATTCACAAACAATACAAAGGTTCATACTCGGGAGCCGTTAGTTTTTGTTCCCATTTCCTTAATGTCAGTATTTTTTGTGAATCTTACGAAACTGAAATGCTTACCTTCATATTCCATTCTAGCTAAAGCATGAATATCTGTTACCTGACCATAAGCCGAGAAGTAGGAGTGCATATCAGCGGTTGTCCATTCTGCTGGAATGTTTGAGATGTAGACTGATATTGAATTTTCCCTGAGTTTCTCAATGTATGCTGGTAGTGGTCGGATCTGCTTTATCCCTTCATCTATCGACTTCCCTTTCTCAGTAATAGCAGTTGAGTGTACAGGCCTTTTGTTTTCCACGGTGATTCATTCTTTTTCTACGGCAGGTTCTACTGTCAGTAGGTCTGCCTTCAATGGGTATTCCGAAATTGGGTCGTCATCTGATTCTCCTGTTAGACTATTGAGGCAAACACCTTCCGACGTTTCCATTAGAAAATCCCTGAGAAGTATCATGGCTTTAGGCTGGGTAGTGGGAGCGTTAACTAGTGACGGTGACGGCGAGATCTAGGTCTACACGGTGACGGTGAGAACTAGGTTTTGGTGATCTAGATCTCAAAAGAAGTAACAATTGTGGATGGTTTATTTGATTATGTTGTTATGATTGTAAATATGGTTGGGGCTTTATGTAAAAGAAAAGATGATCTTCTTCAAAGGAACTATGAAAATCTTGTAATACAGTTGGAAAGTGGTGAAATTACTACCGGAAAAGGTAAGAATCAAGTGACAAATTTAGCTCGAGCGGGAGATACCCGATGGGGTTCTCATTTCAAAACAATTACCCGTCTTTTGTATATGTGGAATGCAGTGAAAGATGTGCTTGATGTTATTTATAAAGATGGTACTAAAAGGAAAAATAGGACTACTGCCATAGGTTTGCTCATTGAAATGGATAAGTTTGAATTTGTGTTCATTGCTCATTTAATGATGATGTTGTTAAGAAAAACACAATTAGTGTCGATAGCCCTTCAATAAAAGACGAAAAACATAGTTCATGTTTTATCTTTGCTTGAAAGACTGAAAAATGAATTGACCAAGTGTAGAGTATTTTTTACCCCGAAAGGAATACATTTATTGATAACGGTTGTAGAAATCACATGGTTTTACATATGCTAACGCATAAAATAACAAAGAAGCTTCAAACCCCCAAAAAAACTAGTAACGTCTACCCGTTACAAACCTAATATAAAAAACCAATGGAAAAACCTAAATTCGGATTATACGTGGGTATTTTTTACCCGTCCGAATCACTAAGTGAAGAGGGTAAACCGTCTTGCCTCCTTAAAACCTTTTACGTCAAACCTCCGGGGAAAGAGGAAAATCCGTAAAAAAAAGAGTACAGCACTCGACTTGCTTCTTTTTACAGAAAGTGTTCGTGCATGCCTACCCATGTTTGTTCCCCTAGACCCCTATGTTCTTCCAATGTTAAGAGCTACTTTGCTCTTAATATGTGACTTAAGATTCTGAACCGCCTTGTAACTGTCAGGACTCTAGTAAAGAAGGCATCTTGTCTTTTCTTCGTGACCCTTCATGTGCTTAATGAGCTCCGTCCTCCGGGCTCTTCCTTGGCCGCATACAGTGATGTATCTTGTGCTTCGTAGTCCTGCTCTAGTTCTGTTTCATGCATATCTTCCTTAAAAATCGAGGGAGATAAGCCAGACCATTTGCTGTCGTGAAGAGCCTGGACTCTTCAGCAGTCCAGAGTGTCTCCTCCCTTTGCCGAAGTCCTTGCACTGCTTGTTCTCGCTGATACCTGCAACAGATGTGAGACAGTAATATATGCTTATGAAAACTGTATCTACAACCTTTTTGCAATCGATTTTGTTTGAAGTAGTCTGCTGCAGCAACTCATGATGAGACGAGCAATGCTGCTGGGATTTTTCTCCTCAGCTGCCTGCGCATCTTCCCGCAGCAGCAGCAAGATGGAGTGTAGCAGGTTGCATCATTATCCTGAGTCATCTACCACAGGGAGAGTTATGCGTAGAATCTGCAAGACTTCCTTTTCTCGTGGGCAAACCAGACTGATGATTTCTGTCACACCCAGCAGCACCTCTTGGATGAGGGAGGTAGCAGCTCCAATGACTCTGTGTGCAGAGACTATTGTGTTGCTGTACCTGCAACTACGCTTGCATTTCCGTATTTCCCAACAAATATCCTGGGGGATTAGTATAAATAGGAATGTAAGCATTTTACCTCCTTTAGTTTTGTGCCATCTTCTAAACATACCTGAGAGTCCTAACCGAGAAGCCCTAATGCCTAAAAGCTATTGGAAGTAATCCCACACCTCCTCTGCTAGTTGACTAGCCGAGAAGAGATGGGACACAGATTCAGTTTGTGGAAGGGCAGGACAACAACAACACATTGGAGATAATGAAACTCCCCTTTTTTCGATATTGTCATCAACAGAGACTATGTTATGGAGGATTCTCCATGTGTGAAAGCTAATTTTGCCCAAGATTTTGACGTCCCAGAGCAGTTTGAATATGTTTTGTGGAGGACATAATAAAAGACCATGCTGAACTGCTCAAAAATAGCCCATGCATAGCCCCTTCCCATACCTGGATATCTCTCTTTGTCCCTATCTCTAACTCTAGTATTTGATCTCGAACATAAGTTTGAAATGGCAAAAGAGATGAGACCTTATGAGCATTCCAATTAGAACCCCTTATCAGTTCTTATACTAAGAGGTTTGGAGACACAGCTACTAGGTACTGACCTAATGGAGCTCCCCCTACCCACTTGTCCCATCAAACACTGATTAATCCTTCACCCACTATCCACCTTGTGTTTGCTAGCATAATGTCTCTTACAGCTAGCAGTCTAGTCCAAACATGAGAAACTTGAGAGAAAGGTCCTGCTTTCGCAGCAACCCTCTGGGACAATATTTATTTTTCATAAACACAGCCCAGAGAGAACCTTGATCCCTGAAATTCCACCCTAACTTCATGCTAAATGAAATGACAGAATCCCTCAACCTCCTAATGTCTAGACCACCTTCTTTTGTAAGTAAATAGATTTTATGTCAGCTTTTCCAGTGATGTTTTTTCTTACCATCCTCCCAACCCCACTAGAAATCAGTCAGGAGGTCTTCTAAGAAGTTGAGAACATAGACACTTGGCTGAAGGGCCATGATGATATGAACTGGAAGACTCGAGATGACATGTTTGATTAAGATTAGCTTACCTCCTTTGGATAGCTACTGAGATTTCCAACCTTCTAATCTATTTTGTACCTTAGTTATCAGGGGATTAAATAGATCAACTGTTTTCCTACCATGATAAAGGAGACAACCTAGAAAAGTCAGTGGGAGCTCACTTCTAGTATAACCTGTTAAGTTTTTTTATAGCTTGGACCCTATTTTCAAGAGCTTTGGATGTGAGAATGAAACTACTTTTCCTTATATTAATCATTTGACCAGAGCAGGATTCATAAGCTTTAAGAACTCTAAGAACTGCTCTTAGAGCACTCTTAGAGCCCCTAGTGAAAATGAGGACATCATCTGTGAAAGCAAGGTGGGATATACTCTGACAAGCTCGAGGAACCTTGTAGAAAGTGAATGGAGGTTGGGTCGATAAATGATTAAGGTTTCTACTTAGAACTTCTGTGGCTATAATGAATAGAGATAGAGAGATAGGATCACCTTGGCGAAAGCCTCGTGTGGATTTAAAATATTCATGCACTTGCTCTTTGATAACTACTGAGAACCAGCAAGATGATATTATTCTCTATATCATGTCAATGAAGATTTCCCCAAACCCAAAAGAACATAACACTTTGATGAGAAAGATCCATGAAACTCTATCAAAAGCCTTACCTATATCTAGTTTAATTGCAAGATTCTGACCTACTTGTTTTTTGTCTAGGAAGTGAAGCATTTCTTGGGTCAGAAGGATGTTATCTGTGACGGACCTACCCTTAACAAACTCACTTTGCTGAGGAGATATGATTTGTGGAAGTATTGGAGCTAATCTCAGACAAAGTGGTTTGGTTATGATTTTACCAAGGAAGTTACATAAACTAATAGGCCTCAAATTTGAGCAACTTCCCGGATTATCAATTTTGGGGATAACAGTAATTAGGTTACTGGCCACAGAACCTATTAACTCCTTCCCAGCAAAGAAGGATAGAACAACAGCTAGTATGTCCTCCTTAATGATATCCCAACAATGTTTATAGAAATGACCTGTGAAGCCATCTGGACCAGACGCACTCAAAGGAGAAGGTAACCATTTTAATTTTCTCTAAACCTGGCCACTTAATGAGGGAGTCATTCATGTCCTGATCTATTAAGGAAGGGATTTTGGCTAACATAGTAGGGTCTTCTTGAGTCATAGAAGCAGATAGCTGATCAGAGAAATGTTGAATGAATACCACGGGGACATCCTTGCTATCTACTAGAACTCCTGCCTGATTTTTAAGAGAGGTTGTGTAGACTTTTAGACATTGGATTTTTACTGTTTTGTGGAAGAAAGATGTGTTTTTGTTACCTACTTTCAACCATTTTATACGGGATTTCTGTTTCCAGAACATTTCTTCCGCGAGAAGCTTCTATTTTAGAAAGGCCTGTGCTCTCATTAAATTTATCCTATGAGGATTCAAATATGGCTTCTAATTGTAGTAATCTATCCTCTGCATCCCCACCATTTTGCATCACATTTCCATAAGTATGTTTATTCCATTCCCTTAATTCTTTTCGAAGTCTTTTAAGCTTATAGGTAAATATTGGGATTGGAGAGGGAGAGGGAGTAGGGGTACTCCAACTAGTTTCCACTAGGGTAGTGAAAGCTAGGTGTAACTTCCAAAACTCCTGAAACTGGAATCTAGTTGGCCCCTGAGGTTCAGGATTGTTGATTTCTATGAGGTCTGAGCATAACCTATGATACTGCATAGGTCTATGCAGGTCCATTTATCATGCTGGTGCAGTATCCATTGTTGTTTGAATAATAGGATTTCCTATGCGTCTAACCAAGTGTAGAGTTGATGATGATTATTAGACTGAATTATTGAACGATGTCCAAGCGTAGAGTTAAATACTTAATCATCCATCTTCCAGTTGGGAACTTGATAGTTCTACTTGACAGCTTATTAAAATCCCCCTTCAAGACTCAACTCCCACACTACCAATCCATAAAACCAAAACAAGACGCCACCGCCTTCTAAGATACTGCACCAGCATGATAAATGGACCTGCATTAATGAAACTTCATGTCTATGAACTTAAACATCCCTCAACATCAACTAATAACAGAAGAAAGTTGGCCAAACAGATATTATGAGAACCCAACGAAACACTCAAATAGCAACCACCCCAATTCCGGAATTGGGGAGTATACAGTGACCTACTCACTGTATACTATGCAGTGCTCTCGTGGCACAGCAGGATTAGTTGGTCAGTGGGATCGCGCAAAAGTATTAAACACCGCCCCACCTGCCACACCAATCCTGCAGCCATACATGAGTGCACTCCATAGTGTGCAAGCCCCATCCTTTTACTGTCTCCATTGTGTAGCTCACAATAAATATGCCTCAGAAAATACCCTCCGAATATCAATACATTTCACGGGAAGTGTAAAAGGAATTTGCCCAGAAAGGGCAGCCCTTTGCTCAGAATCAGCAGTCACA
>JAOYMZ010062390.1:0-12887 GCA_025802335.1 Pinguicula primuliflora
TTTAGGGATCCACTAATAAGGTAAGGATTTGACTTCATTATCCTTACCTTATTTACAATAATGTCCTAAATCTCAACCAACATCGCACAATGTGACATCAGAATACACTGTCCTGAACAGACTAACGAGGAGGGATGAAGAGATGGCTTCTCCTTGACTTAAATTACACCATTTCCAAATCTTTTGATTCAAGAATCTTCAGCCTCCCATTTCAGTATACTTCGACTGCTCTATGGTCTTTTTCAGGACTGCAAGCAATGCCCGGAGGAGGGTTCATTTTCCCACCTAAAATCTTCACAGGAAGTGAGGACAGTGGACTGGATGTGATCATCAACTTCAATTCCTTCAGCTTGCATTCTACGCATCAGTTTCAAAGCCTCGCCACACAAACTGTTCTTAGTGTATGCCAGAATCATCACTCTCCACGAGACTAAGTTCTTCTCAGGCATGGTATCGAACACTTGAACCGCGTCGGAAAGATATCCGCATTGAGAATACATATGGACTAGAGCGCTGCCAACAAACACGTTATCTGATGCAGCCGTCTTATTGATTGAGGAATGAAGCAGCTTCCCTTGCTTGATATCTTCGAGCTTTGCACATGCTTTCAGTGCGGATGAATAAGTGTAATGATTTGGTTCCACACCTTGGCCCAACATTTGCTTCAGGTACTCGAGGGCCTCGTACTCATGATCCAGCTCCGAACACCCTGAAATCATTGCAGTCCAGGAAACTACGTCCTTATCAGGGAGGAACTGAAGAACCCTAGATGCAGAGATGAATTCCTTGCATTTACAGTAAAACCACACAAGTTCACGCGCGACCATAACATTTCTGGGTGATACATTCTTGAAGATCTGAGCATGCACTTCTTTTCCTGCAGTTAGTCCCCCGAGTAACCCACAAGCTCTAAGGATGCTGACCATGGTTAACTCATTAGCAGATACCTTTAATGGTTTCATCTCGCGGAAGAATCTTAGGGCTTCTTCTCCAAGTCCATTGCGAGCATATCCCGCGATGATGGATGTCCAGGTAATCACGTTTTTCGTACTCATTCCATGAAAAAGAGCAGTGGAATCTTTGATCTTGCCACACTTGGCGTACATATCCACCAAAGCAGTTCCTACATAAACATCAACGTCATATGCTTTCTTAACAACAACACCATGCAATTGCTTACCAAGACTTAATTCTTTCTCTGAACCACAAGCATTTAAAACACTACATACTGTAAACTCATTCAGGTTAAGTCCGTTGCTTAACATCTCCGACATCATAACAAAAGCTTCCTGGCCTCGGTTGCGTTGTGAACAAGCTGCGATCATTGTAGTCCAAGCAACAAGATCCCGCTTTGGCATTCTCTCAAAGACATCAAGAGCACTATCCAGATCCCCAGACATGGCATAAAAATGCAAAATACTAGAATCTAATATGTTATTACTCACCTGATTCTTTACTACACAAGCATGTAATTGCCTTCCAAGCTCATAGTCAGACATCTCCCTAGACAAACTCAGTACACAAACATAAGTCTGTGCATTCCAGCGGAATCCGCACTTCACAAATTGATCAAACAACCTCAAAGCTTCACCACATAACCCATGTTTGTGGTAGCCGTTCAGCATTGCCGTCCAGGAAACAACACTTCTATCCGGCATATTATCAAACACCTTACGAGCCGAAACTAAATCCCCAACTTTCGCATAGCCACTAATCAGGTTATTGTTAACGAACACTAAGGTATGTCCCATAAATTTAGTAACACAAGCATGAACTTGCCGAACCCCTTCAACACCAGTACAGGACTGAACCCACCGGCCTACTGTGCTGGCGCAATCCCCCCGCCAGGCGATTGGATTAGTGGTGTTCAGAAGGAGAACGTCGCCATCACCCACATCCACGATAGATGCAGATATTGAGAAAGGTTGGGCCAGAAAGTGCACGATCTTAGATTTGGGAAAGTTCAGTTTTTTCTTGTTGCATCTGTTTCGCAACTGGGAGCACGAATATCTGTCGAAGTTGGTTTGTCGGACATCAACAGGATATGGTGGTTGATTATGAGATATAAGTAGTTGAGTGGAGATATATGGAAGCGAGAACATCGGAAGAAAGGAGCTTTATGTATGGAGACGTGGAGCACAAGATGTATGGAGCTCTGTGAAATGAAGAGGAGAGGCCAGAGTGCAGGAGGCGAAGAGATTGTGCTTATATGACGGCACAGGACAAATGAAGGTGACGCTTCTTACTAGCACAGATACAAGATACAACAGACAGTAGAGTTCGGTCGCCACCAAGATTGGCACAAAACCACGGTAAGAAAAATAGCCTGTGTTGGTTCTGTATTGTTACTTGTGGGAATCAAGCGCCCGTCGATCAACCTGGATGTGGCTTGCCAACAATGTTAGCTAGACTGGTAGCCCAGCAGTGCCTCTAACCGCCCGTAAGCCGACACTTCGGATAAAATTCGGGCCGGACGGAGACGGACTCGCTCTTCTCGAACAGAGTTTAACACAATGTGGAGGATTTAGGGTCAGACTTACAGGACAAAAGTAGCGACAATTTTATTGGAGTGAAAAAAAGAATCCAATACAACTCCCATTTTTGAATCACCCCTGTAAATCCTAGACTCGGCCTTACAAGTGCAGTTCATTCGCCTGTATAATTAGGCTTTCGTTTCTCTGCGAAGGCGGACAGCGCTTCCAAACGATCCTTTGTGTGCAAGGTCTGCTCGTAGCAGTCTTCTTCCAACGCCAGACCTGATGCTGCGTCCAGCTCCAGGCCCCCGTCAATGGCTCGTTTTGCCATGCGTACAGCTACCGGGCCCTGTGACACGATGCACAGATTACATCCGCAGAGAGAAATAAAGATGCACAACGAACTGAAATGGAAATTGCTAGCTTGAAAAAGTGTGTAGTAGCATCATGGCATGGCAGATAATCTGGAGCTTGTCTGAATCTTAAAAAAAAATGCAAAGTTTTCCAGTAGAAAACGTTTCACATTCATGTTAGCAGAAGTGATTGTGCATTTGAATCTTTACCTTATCGTTAATATCACGAGCAATTTCTAGAGCTTTTGCATATGCCTTGCCAGCAGGGACACAGTAATTGACAAGCCCTGCAAAGAAATCCTGGTTGGATCATAGGAACAACTAAATCAGATCTGGTACTTGAAGATGAGGCATACCCAAAGATAAAGCATCTTCGCCACCAACTTTTCGCCCAGTAAAAATAAGATCCTTTGCTATTGACTTGCCAACCAACCTAGGAAGCCTTCGTGTGCCCCCGGCCCTGGGAAGAGCTTCTTCCTAACATATTAGATACTGCTACAACGTAACACATGCTGGGAAATGATATATGCATAGCACAAATGGGCATTCATCTTTTCAATGCATAGATAAAAGATACTGTAACTCAATATTGGATGAAATGTTTTAGTTATCTGAAATAAAAATAATATCTGTAATCAGGAACAAACAGTACTATTTTCAGAACCAGAGAAGTAGTAAAATCATACCCGGGTATAATAGCAAGTCCTGTTTCCGGGAGTCCAAGCACTGCATCTTCTCCTGTGTTGTCCATCAAGAAATAAGTGAAGGGCACTGCTTTAAAGGACATATCACCTCAATTTCGATAACTAAAGATATCTAACAGACCACATATCCGAAGATCACAAGATAACGCCATTTCAAGGCCACCACCCAATGCAGCACCTTCAATGACAGCTATTGTAGGAATGTACAGGGCCTGAGCATTGCAGACTCAACAAATTAAATTTGTCATGATGCAAGAACAATGAAAGAGAATCTAAGCAAGATGAACATAGTTTCAATCTTTCAACAACTGGACAACGGTTGTCAATTTGTATTAAAGGATGTGTTTTGCCAGCTAAAAATGCAGAAGAGTAAGAAAAAAACCTCTAGATAAGAGAATGTCGAACGTAGTGAATTTACGAAATTCCGAACTTCCGAGGGACTCATTGTCTTTCTTTCCTACAAATTGATCAACCATTATCAGCAAGCAAGTCAGGTAGATAACAAGGGAGATTTCTATCCAACTGTAAGACTGACACCTAAAATTATACAAAAAGACGTCTCATGCATGACCATGGTTAAACTAGGGAAATGGCCAAATACTTTCATATTGTGATCTGCTAAGCGCAGGACCTAGGAGCAGAAGGAATGATCACATAGAAAAGGAGTAGTCTCCTTATCATTGAAGACTCGCATGACAAATAGGCAAGGCATCCATTTAAAGGACATTCGGGATTGGAAAGGGAATTTTCATCAGCTGTGTATAGTAGAACTTAGTTGATTCAAAAATTACATTGTATTGTACTAAAACTTAGAGAACATGCACCAAATTTGGAGATGAAAACTAGATTAGAAAGCACCCAGTGCCACATAAGATTCAGATTTACAGCTTTCTCATAACATCCATATGTGATGTAACGGGGCTGCCCAGCACATAGGCGCCCATAAGCGGCCTAAGAGGCGGTGTGCGATCACCATCTCGAACATAAGATGTAAGTGTATTCTTCTAAGAACAAACCTACACATGAAATCTGTTCGTGATCTAAATTCTGGAAATAAAGTACCTTTAAGTCAGCACCTGCGCAAAATACTTTGGGAACTGAACTGTTAATCAACAAAACCTTTGCTGTACGGTCTTCATTAACAGCTTCAAATGCATTCTGCAACCCCATGAGCATATCTTTCCCAATAGCATTTTTCAATCCTGGCCTTTCCAACTTGACCTCCAAAATTCCTGAAAGTAATATACAGACAGATAGTTGATAGCCATAAATATTTAAAGTAAAAAACTTACAAAATGGATTTTGATTTAAGAAGCGATTATCTACAAAGTCCAGACACTGCCCAAATCAACAACAGCTAGCGAATGCATCCATATGCACGTCGAAAAAACTCGACTTTGGCAAGACTTTCCACTACACCGTAAAACAAAACATCAAAATATTAATGTGCAAACTCGACCTATTGCTAAGTCCAATAAGAAGAGCATCGAATCTATTGTCAATGTTGAAAAATATAAGCAAAAAAATCACAGCTTTTGTTCATGCATTAAACTCCACGATCGAAACTCATTGCAGCAATTAAAGCTGATCCCGCAAGAAAAATTTCAAACCAAAACTTTCACCTCGTGACAATCCAACCAAGCTCCAATATGATGTTCATTGGGGAATAATGCATTTAAATGCCAAGCTGAGATGTGTAACAGAGCACAGTAGTAAACTCAAATTTATATCGTAATCTATTCGGACCAGAATAAACAGTAGACGAGATTAAAATGCAAGGTCCGCAATCCGAAGGACTAATAAAGCAATCAAATCAAGAACATTTTCTGATATAAGAACCAATCAAGTACATTAACAAAGAAATGAAAATTAAAAAGAGGAATTTCGCAGAAAAATTAAACAAGAATTAGATAGCGCAGCCACAACTGAAGCATTACCGGAATCAGAATCAGTGAGTCTCTGTAATTTCACAGACTCGGAAGCTGACTGCAGTAGGAGAGTTCGAACCATCTGGAGTCTAAACCAATATGGAGAAGAACTCTGAAGCTTATAATTCTTCAGCGGCCTCATCATGGAGGTAAAGGCCACCATATCTCCCTTCAAAGAAATCACCGTGAGCGGGAAGGACAGCGGCAGACTGGTTAAACGGCGTAGTTTTATTTCTCGCCGGTGCGTGGGATGAGTAATGCTATTTGTCGCTAAACTAATTGGATAATACTAAAAATTGGTAAATTAATAATAAATAATAAGGAACAAGTTCGATTTTTTTTTTAAAATTTTTCTCTAATTCTTCTCCTGCAATCTATACAAATACAGGAGCAAGAAGTTCGCTGGATAACTGCACAAATACTGCTCCCGGTGGAATTTGGAACTCACAAATGGAGCTGACTTCTGTTCCTCTCAAATCATCATACTACCTCGTTTGGCCTGTACCGGGCACTGCGGCTTCGAGGTATTGCTTTTCGTCTCTGCCGGCTTTCAGGCCTACACCTCCAAAGATTTCGTCACTGCTTTTGGCTTCTAAATCTCCAGGTTTGCATATTCCTGTTTCAGCTGGGCTAATTTTTCAGTCTCAACCTGTAATCAATAACGCCTAATTTTTCGGTCTCAATCTGTAATCAATAACCCCTATTTTTCTATGTTATGATTTTTTATGGAATTGTTACCTGTAAGCGGCACTCTAAGCAAGTAAGAAGAGCCTCCCTTTTTTCGTTTCGTTGTTATGGCGTTCCCCCTAGGATGAGTATATGAGTTTTTTTAGCGTTCCTTATGTTGAAACTTCTGAGCATGGTTGTGTTAGTTTTGTTGAAATTAGCCTTCGTCTATATAAATTGCCTGTCTTTATAACTTCAGGTTTCCTGTATGCATATAAGAAAGATAAGCTGTGTCAGTCCTTTCTTGTTTCTGGTGAGGATGGAGCAACAGATGAGTCCACTCCAAAATATAAAGCATCAAGTACTGAAGTTCGTCCACTCGCTGTGGAGGAAAATGATGAAGTGGAGGATGGAGCTGTGAAGGAAAATACTGAGAATAAAGATAAGCAATGGGAAGATGAGAAAATGACGCTCATTTGCGACAAACTAATTCAGGTCTTTATGATTGATAAGCCAACATCAACTGACTGGAGACAATTGCTGACGTTCAGCAAGCAGTGGAAGTATATTGGTCCCAATTTCTATAAGCGATGCCAGGACCGGGCAGATAGTGAAAGTGATCCTGGAATGAAACACCAGCTACTTCGGCTTTCTAGGAAACTGAAAGAGGTATGCCCTCCTTTGGCCATCCTGACCTTGGCTGATAAGCTTGTGGGAGATGATTGATGAGATGTTTATTATCCTACAATGTGGGCCTTTTATGCAGATCAATCATCAGCGGGTATCATAATTGTGTTTATTTTATTTTATTTGTATTTGGCAGACTTTTATATTAACATTTGGCATCCCCATGAATTACCTCAGTCTAGGATTATGCCATTTTCCCTACTATGTGGATGAAGCATGTTGTGTGCCCTTACCTTCTTGTCATATGACTTCTACCTTGTACTTGGTGTCATTGTCTTAAGTCAGCTTACAGAATTGATCAATGGATATGTGTCCAGATTGATCAAGACATTCAGAGGCACAATGAACTCCTTGGTGCAGTTAGAAAGTCAACTTCTGAGATTGGCGAAATTGTTGCAAGACGTCGTAAGGACTTCACAAATGAATTTTTCGTCCATCTTCACACTCTTGCAGCATCATACTATGATAACCCAGAAGAGCAAAATGGTGAGATTGTTATTAGTTTCTGCATCAATGTTTTGAGTTGCGTGTTGTTTGATTCTATGGGAGCATCAGGGCTGATTGCTTCAGAGGGTCGAAAATTTGTTCTTGGTTATTTGAGTTAAAACACTTAAATGATCATGCCGGACTTCCTGAAATATTTACCCTCCCCCATTATGCCTAGTATGATAGTATTAGTAAAGAATGATGGACCAGACAATGTTATATAATATTTTTGACTTTAATCAAAGGTGGTGTACATGCCTGATGGTTCCTCTCTCTTTGAATGGCTAGCTCTGCTGAAACTGAGCGATATATGCTTAGCTGCAGTTGAAGCATATGATACTGCTTCTGAAAGTACAGAAGTGCTGGATGCTGCGGAGCTGAAATTTCAAGATATCTTTAACTCTCCTACCGTGGACGCTGCTTGTAGGAAAATTGACAATTTGGCAGAGAAAAATCAACTTGATTCGGCGCTGGTCCTCATGCTCACAAAAGCTTGGTCAGCAGCTAAAGAGACGAGCATAGTGAAGGATGAGGTTAGTTTAAGGATCATTATCCATTGATCACTATAAATTTCTTGATATTCGGTAAGGGTACGTGTTATAATTTAGATATAGGAGAGTCCTTGGCATCCATGAAAGAGAGTATCGTAAAGTTTATACAGGAAGTATATTCGCCAACACGCAGGAATAGATTCTTAACAAGGTTCACTATCAGAAACTTTATATTCCAGGATTACGTGGTTATGTATAGGAAGAGTTAAATGTGGAACGTCTGGATAAGCTGCCAAAACATCGGGACTCCATGATTACTCACCCGTTAGCATCCTCTTTGAAAGCCACTTATTCTGTACTGTTAGCATGCACCTGTTAAAACATTATGTACACCTGATAAAACTAACTCCTGATGCCAACCTTCAAAACGTTTATAGTTTGGCTCTATATTGCCAGAATCCGCGATTTCTCTGGGCAATTGTTCTTGCTTGGAGCTATTCAACAGTCAAATTTTCAATTGCTCATAGAGTCGGGTTGAATCCAGCATGAATTATCTGTTAGTAATTTCATTATAACAGATTCAGTGGCTATTCTTTCCGAAAGAACCAGTAGTTGTCGTGTGTTTAAATATTAGTTCTTTAATGCAGGCGAAAGATATGCTTTTTCAGCTATACGTGACAGCAGTAGGTAATCTCCAAAGGAATGTTCCAAAAGAAGTAAGGATACTGAAGTATCTCCTTAGAATCAAGAACCCAGAAAAACGCATGAGTGCCTTAAAAGATGCTTTTACACCGGGAGATGAACTTCAAGGGGATAATGTGGACTACCTCTACACGTATGTACTTGAACCCAGATGACGTTCCGCCATTCATTTTTCTTGTTCATGGCCCGGGTCAATAGCAGGGTTTTGGTGTCTTCCCCTGCTTTCAAACATGACTCGTCCTAAAAATCTGTTTGTTATTCACCTGTCTTTATTCTTCATTCATCATTCATGAAGTTTATTGTTTATTCTAACAGGACGCCGGAGCGGTTGCATACCTGGATTCGAACTGTGGTCGATGCATATCATTTTAGCAGAGAAGGAAGTCTCATTAGAGAAGCTAGGGACTTGATGAATCCAAAAATGATCCAAAACCTTGAACTTCTTAAAAAGACGATCCAGGATAACTTCATGTGATCTCCATCTTATCTTGCAGACTTCTTCTCTGAATGTCGAAGCCAGCCCTAGTTCTATTGAAAGCCTGCATTGCTCCAAGCATGATTGCCAATATAACGCATATTTTGCCGTGAGGAGGGGGGAGCTGTGACATCCAATCACATGATGAGGCATGTGTACTGTAGTCTAAGTGTCAGTTTACTATGGCGTTTGATTGCGCTCGTTTTCGCAGTTTATAACGACTGTAATCAAATGCAGAAATTTATTTACTACGAATTTAATTACGAGCATTACGCAAGGTACAACTCGCCAAATCAGGTTTTTTCGGTGTTTTTTGATTTCGAGCGCTATTCTTATCTCCATTTTCACATGATTGAGTGACTTATCTTTTGATTAAACCGTAAAAAAACATAAATATCTTTTGAACTTTAACTAAATTATATATTGTACTATTATAAATATAATATTCATCCGTCTAAAATTTTCAATTTCTAAAATTCGATTTTACATACTTCGAACCCTAGATTGTTCCCCTTGACGAATTCATTATGGTTAATGGCGATTCCATGAATTTTACCTTAACAGTTCGGATTTAACTTCTGAACTAGGACATAAGTATTTTTTAGGTAAGTGAACTAGGACATAAGTTGGTTTTAACTTCTGATCTAGGTACCAGGACAACAAGACAAAAGATGGTTATAAAAGTATGCAGTAGCTGTTGTTTCTTACCACATACTTCACTGACTTTCCTCTAATATTGTATTAAAATGTCACTCATCTTTACTCACTTTAAGATACAATATAACAGTGAAAGAGGGGTTGGGCTAGTGGTTATGGGATGACAATTACACTCACAGGTCATGGGTTCAAATCGACTCAATAACATTACCTATCAAAAAAATACAATATAACAGAATTATTTCTCCAATACCAACCCGTAGTACCTTTAAGTCCTTACTGAAAAGGCCAGTCCTTATGGCTGTGATCACGTTTTTATTCCTCAGGGCTTTTTGCTTCTCTTATTGAAACTTCATCCTTGTCCACTTTCATATTTCCCTGCTAATGAAAGCAATGCCCATCCTCCTTTTCACTTGCTTAGCCCGATTATCCAAGCTTTTGGAAAAGCAAGTAAAAAATAAAAGCAAAACGGTTATCACAGAGTGACATGTGACAACTATTATTTATATTATTCGAAATGAATGAATATTGGACGATTGGTAAACGTACAAAGAAGTCATGTTTTTTCGTGAAGTGAACGTGGAGGTATGAAAGGGAGGTGATGTATAATAATTTTGCATAATTTAATCGTATAAAAGATCTGAAAATAAATATAATTGGCTACAACTTTAGCGAAGATAATCTTGAAAAAATGCAACAATTAATTATTCTCCATCTTAGTTGATGATGTGCTCGGAAACAATCATCTAAATTTGTTAGTCATAGTTTTCTCTAGCGATGGCGAAAAAGCTGCTACTGTAAATCATAGCCTAATTCAAGTCGATTAACCGTCGATTACGATATTAGATTACTATGTCTAACAGTGGGGATTGTTCTGAGGACGTTGTTGCATCTCTGGGCGAGAAAGACCTGGAACCTGAGGAGCCTTGGACTACTGTTGGTCACCGAGGGAAGTCGGTGAAGAATACTGATACGGCACTGGGAAAAAAAGTAAGTCTACCAAACCTCTTCCAGCATTCATTGCCAAGATTAGGGCAAACTCAGTGTCATTATATGTGTCAAATTTTCTTGCTTCTAGGAAGAGTCAAGACTTGTGGAAATTCTTCGACTCGTATGCCCGGGTCAGTGATGTCTTTGCACTGCCGAAAATGGAATTTAAGGGAAAATGATATGGATTTGTGCGCTTTGTAAAAACACGAATTTGAACGAGATTATTGCTAAGGCCAATGAGAATGAAGTTGAGAATTGTCACCTCTATGTGAACAAAGCGAGGTCTGATAATGATGCTGATCTTCCGACTAAGGTTAGGTTGGATGAAATGACTCAGCTTCCTGCTCCCGACAAAATGTAGCTATTGAAGAGCCGCTGAAGGTAGTGAAATATACACCTACGCTGGAAGAGTCGACTTGGTTGGATACTTGTCTCGTTGGCTTCCCTTCTCCAATTTTGGACATTCATGCCTTAAGCAAGATAATGGAAGAACACGGTTATATTGGTGACTCGGCTGACAGACTTGAGGCTGGAAAGGTCTTGCTTCATTTGAAATCATCAGCTCATCAGACTAGACTACTCGGAGACTCTGTTACTATTGATAAACCTAGGAAATATGTGGATGAAAAGTTAATGAGGCCGACATGGATCTGGGTCAGAGGTGTCCTGCTACATTGTTGGACTACTCATTTCTTCAATAAAGTGTGCTCTTCTCTGGGAACTGTGGTAAAAGTTAATGAGTATACAACTGATCAGACAGAGATGCAGTTTGGTAGAGTGCTAATTATGACAGAGTCAAATGAATATGTCAACTATTTAGTGAAAGTGGAGATAGATCCTGGATTTTTTGTGTTGAGAATTGACGAAGAGCTGGCTACTAATAAAGTATCATGGAACAACTCTGCAAAGTATAGACACCGTAACCCTCTGTCTACTGCGGAATGGCTAGCTTTGGGGGCTAATAACAGGAAAGTATGGAAGAAAGTTACAGAAAGGCAGAAAGAATCAGAAAATGTCCTACCTGAGCTATCCTTGAGTGATGAAATTACAGTGCAACCCGAAATGGAGGATAATCTGGGGCTATATACTGTGAATGAGGAAATGAGAAAAAACATGACTGATATGGTATCAAGGTCTACTGCTGTCTCTGATAGCGAAAGGTTGAATTCAGAACTGCATAATATCACTCTCAGACCCTCTTCTCCACCTTCGACAGTGAAAAAAAGACAAGTAGTTCAAATAATGGTCCGATGAATGATCATGAAGACGAAGCATTAAACACAACTATTTGTATCAATACTCAAGAGAGTGATCCCTTTGACATACAGTTATATCTGAACCTTACACCAAAATCTCTGGACAAGGCAACAAAAGGTTGTCCAGATCCAGTGTCTAGATTGGCCGAGAAACTGAGACAAGATACTTTGAGAATCCAGGATGGGTATAACAGCCCTAACAGTAAAAACGAGGGGAATATTTCAAGCTGAGAACATCCTTTCCCAAGTTCAGAGAACTCTCAATCTGAAGCACACAAAACGAGGCTTCTAGCTCAAAAATTGGGTGTATCCTCTTTGCATAAGTACAAAATTATATCAAGGTTGGAGCATTTGGAGAATTCTGCTTCAGAATGGTATCAGAATAAGCGGAAGCAAAGTCCTGCAAAGAAGGTTTATAAGTAAGAACAACAAATGCATATATTGTCATGGAATGTCTGTGGCCTCGGGGTTCCAGAAAAGAGAAGAGCAGTTATAGATCTTGTGATCAAGCAAAAACCTGGTATACTATGTCTTCAAGAGACAAAATGTGAAAAAATCTGGTCTGGCTCATTAATCGGGGCTCGGGCCCGCCCGCCCACATAGGTGGGCTTGATGGGCCGCCCGCACACATAGGTGGGTTTGATAGGTTTTGAATTAATCGAGTCGACATAGGTGGGTCTCGTATGTGTGGGTGCGTGTGCGAGGATTAGTTTGATAGGAATGTGGGTTATCCTCATAAAAACCTTAAGCCCAAGGTGATTTGATTTTAACCCACATTCCTATTTAAACCTCATTATTCTTGCTTCCACAATCGGTGTGGGACGGTTTCAACACTCACCCTCAAGTCCGACTAGGCAAGCCCTGTCGGACTTGAATACCCAACATCCTATAAATGCAGGATCGTTCCTGCTCCGATACCATATTAAGCGGAAATATATGCGGAATTATAAAGGAGACACAAGGATTTACGTGGTTCGGGAGAAATCTCTACTCCACGGGAAGAGTGTTCTTCCAGTTT
>JAOYMZ010062401.1:0-12886 GCA_025802335.1 Pinguicula primuliflora
ATTTTTTCATAAATGTTATTAATAATATAAAAATTTAAATCGAGATTGATTCCGTAATTTCTCATTCTGAATATATTTAGGAACCGATCCTAAACTTTAATTTTGACTTTTAATGCACCGTTTAAGGTTAGGATTAAATTTTTTTACTCTTAAAATGATTATTTAATAGAATTTTTAATTTTTTTGACGGCAAAACTGCTGAAACCGAAATTTATAACTGGTTCCACCATCATTTCAACACGAGAATTTTAAAAGTGGTCTTATTTTTTTATTTCAGTGGGCAAAAAGTGGCTAAAAAACCACAATATCAAAAAATTAGTTGAAAAATTTGGTCACTTATCATTATACTAATAATTTTTTAATTTTTGAGTACCACTATTAGACACCCCCATTTCACACACACCCTCACACGCTCACTCACACAATGTGGGAGTACACACACATGTTGGTGTGTGAGGCCCAATATTTGGAAATGTGAGAGGGGGTGTGATGGTACCGTGGACTCAGGTGGTGCCTTAAATTATTTTTGAATTTTTATATATTATTATAAGATGCTGAGTTTTTTTTTCTGGTGTCGAATGATATGGTGTCGAATTTTAATATTGTCCGTTGGATCAAAATTCAACAGTTCAGATCAAATGACTCATTTAACATCCACTTAAAAACACTTTTGATCTGAACTGTTGAATCTTGATAAACGATACATATTATAATTCAGCATCATTCGTCACCAGAAAAAAAAATCATAAGATGCTAGTGGATTGATGAAAATGTTAATTATACCATTTATTTTTAACATATTATTATTTTTATAATGAAAATCATATGCATATTTGTTATTGTATATTTATTTTTTATATCCATATATAAATACATCTCGTAAATGATAACCTAGAAACTTACGTCTATTAAAATGCTTGACAGTCCGGGATACGGGAGGAAAGCTATAGAAGTTTATAGAGTGAAAGCAGTAAATTACATAGCAACTTGTGAAAGATTTAGGTGACATACTCGTGATCGGTGTCAGTTTCTATCTGGCAATGGATTATTCCTTTGGCTTTCACGATGGCAGCATCGCGGGCTTGATAGATTGCCGGACCTTTCAGCGACGTCATGTATGTTTATATTCTGTTTGCATTTGTTTAATCCGTTGCTACAATTTCTATGAATCGTCACATATTAACAATGAATTTCTGTGTTGCTATGCCTTTGCTGCAGTTGGCACTATTAGTAGGAGTTTGTTGTGTTTTTGTTGCAGTGTGGGTTATATATATTATAGTGGTGTATCTTTCAGATGCTAATTTTGAATATTTATTGAGGAGCTTAAGAATATAATGCTTCATGTACTGAAGTAGTGATGCACGATGGCGCGAAGAGAGTTTAATTATGCAAAACTTGTTTCTGGTGATCCGAATAAATTATGATTTTTCATAAAGTACCACTTAGAAAGGTTCTGGATGGCATCTGGCAATCGATTCCTCTTATTTTTTTAGTGATTCTGTAATTAGACATTTTATAGACTTGCTTCTTCTTTACACTGAGACGACTGTCCTTAGCTGCTTGATTTCAGCTACTTTACCTAAGCCAGCATCTATGGACTTCTCTCTGTGATAAGAATTGTCATTTCCACATAATGCTTCAGTAATCAAGAATAAGATTATAATATATTTACTTTTCCTGCCTTCCATTATCAGGATTTTAATTCCGCCGTACATATGCACTCTTCGCTATTGCAAAGACTTTCTCTAACAAGTGAACTTGAGGTAATAATATATATATATATATATATGTTATATAATGCTATGGTGATTTCATTCTTTCAATTATATTTCCTTCTTTCTATGTCTGCATGTTCCCACAAATACTAGAAATGGGCGAGTGTCAATAAGCTATTTAATTGGAAATATAATATTTGAAAACATAATCTTTTATTTTTCTGTTTGGTCTTCTTGTATTAGGTTGATTAATTGCTTTCTAGCCAAAGCATATCATATAGATCACTTGAAGGGTTCATATTCAGACGAGGCTACTTCTTTGAAGAGAAAAAAAACTTGAGAAGAACTAACTCAAACTTGCTTGAACAGCCAATTCAAATGGTGCATTTTTTGTAGCTTCGTGTTGAAGGAAGGATTTGGAAAAATTAATGCTGACTTCTTGAAGGGATGAGATTTTAGCATCTAGGACTTCCATGAACCGTGGTTTTTATTTTTTTATTTTTGTTTTTGTTTTTTATTACAAGAATGATAACTAGATGGAATTGTGTTTTCACCAAGTATAATATGGTCTCTATTTTTACATCTCAGCTTCATTGTAAGGTGTTGAAGTTTTTCAGCTTGTGTTAGTTTCACAGTGTTGTAGTTTAAATATTCTAATTTAATTATCGTCCTTAGAAATCTACTTTCTTTCATGAAAATTTTCATAAGAAATATTGACTCTTTTTTAAATATTGTTGAATACCAAAGATGTTACTTGTCAATCTTTTTTTGTCATTTTATTTTTGAAGATTGGTATCCTTCAATAAACTACAACTTCCTTAGTTAATTTTAGACTTGATTCGCCACATTAATTTAACCCTGTGTTAGATTGCCTCCTCCTTCAATACAAGTAAATCTTCCGGAGCAATATATTGCTATATGCATCCTTCTGTGTGCAAACTTGCAAATCATTTTGGAAGATGGACTACTATTTTTTCAATGTTCATATTCTATGATTTAATTGAGAATTTCTAGTCAATTCTGTATCCACGAGTAATATTTGTTTTTTCAGCTTTATGATTTTTAGCTGATGATGACTATGATATGAGCTTCTCATTTGCATTACATAATTCATATCTTTCAAATAAACTAACTGCTGAAACCTAGAGTTTTTGACCGTGAAATAGGTCAGGTTACTCGATTTTTATTATTTCACGCAGATGAGACAGCTCTTGATGTGGAGCAACTTTACAGGCTTTTTAGTTTCTATAGAGAATCTGATCTTTACCTTGAAATCTAGGTGCGGTCGCCTATGTTCCTTTCTCCTTCCATTATTCTACATTTGCATAGAGATTATACTTCCCATTATTTTTCATATTATAAATCCTAAATCTAGGTACTCCTTAGATTATTCAGGAGGAATGCATTTCTAAGAGCTTGCACATTAGTATGTGAGAGAACTGAATTTATTACGTTGTGCGGCAGACATTTTCAATTAAGAAAAAACGTGTTGGTGTGCTGTGAAACGATAGTTGTATGCCCATTGAATATGATGCGATAGTAAACACATAAACATCTGTAAATTGACACTGGTTTGTTTGCTAGTATTATCTTGCGTGAAAGCCTCACAAACGAAATAGCAAGTTAAAATCATTATTCTTTAAAGGCTTAATGGTTGTAGGGAAGTTAATTCCCCTAGGCCATGGCTCATGGGCTAGCATTTATCTACCAAAACAAAGAACACCCTTATTCTTAAATTTCCGTGTGACAGCATACTGATTTCTACCAACAAACCTATTCTATGCATACATGACATTTATCACAGGGAAATTCTTTCCTATGATTTCAAATTTATTTTTATCTACTCTGGATAGGTTTACTGGTCTAAATTTGTTACAATCCACGAAATGCACTAATGTGGCAAAGTTCTCATTGTGAAACTTGCTGAGTTTTAATCTGGTAGGTTATTCCTGTGCTGTATTTGTCAGTGGTGTGTTACTGTCTTTTTAAGTTAATTATATATCACTAAGTGGCTGTATATACGCGGATCTAATTTATTACTTGTTTTAAAATCTGCAGTCTTAGTTATCTTGGCCTAAACAATCTCTCTGTCTATTGTCCTCTTCCTTGTTTTTGTTCCAATAGGGGCACCATGGATGCGTCAATGCTATTGCTTGGAACTCCGATGGCTCATTGTTGATATCAGGATCTGATGATACACAGGTATGATTTGCTATATAATTCGTTTCAACGACTTAGGCCTTGTGCATATTGAAACATTTGACATGTTCGATAGAGTTTTTTTTGTCAAATATAGATTGAGAATGCGCTACAATTAATATGAGCTAAATATTTTCATTGGTAATCTTGAAAGTTAAATAAAAAAGATTAACAGATGTTAAAAAGATGAGAACAATCAGTGTCTAAGCATTTTGATTAGAGATTGAAGCAGTCATATTCGAGATAAAGGTCCTATGAGAAGAAAACAAGCAATGAAAGCTCACTTATCTCTGAAGAAGCATGGTATTGGAGATAGTTATATGAAAAAACATGATCCTGAAACTGCTAGCAAACAAATAAGCCGTAGCTATCCTTTTTATTTATATTTCATATTCTCTACATTATACTAATTGATAAAGTCTGCCCGGTTTTGATGATATCAATTCTGCTCAATGGATAAAATAAGTGGTTTGGCTTAAAAAATTAATTTTTCAGCCGTGTTCTTGTGAGAACTGAAATGTTATCTTGACTCACGTCATGGTATCATTCTTTTGTTGTAATCCATAATTTGATACTGACATGTGGCATGATTGATTTGTTCATGTCTTACCTTGAACATCTTTGTGATGACATCTTTTTTCCTTCAATTCCATGTCAACTTTCAACTCATACTCATTTTGTCTATATTGATTTACATCCTCTATCTACTACCGATTGTGAGAATGTCATATTGGTTGCAGCTTAATATTTGGTCCTATTCAAGTCAGAGACTAGTGCATTCTGTTGAGACTGGCCATTCTGGCAATATATTTTGTACAAAATTTGTCCCTGAGACGTCAGATGAATTAGTTGTTTCTGGGGCTGGGGATGCAGAGGTATTGCTTTATGCGTATACACATTGATTTGGTGATTCATATTTCGTTTATGAAGTCCGTGTTCTTAAATTGCAGGTCCGTCTCTTCAACTTGTCACGTCTAAGAAGGAATGGGCTGGAGGAGAGCAGTACCAACCCATCCGCAATTTTTCGGTGTCATAACAGGCGGGTCAAAAAATTAGCCGTAAGCTCCTCCACCTTTTGAAAGTGTCTATGTGTAGATGATGTGGCTGCTGCTTTAAAGTTTTTGCAGGTTGAAGTGGGAAACCCTAATGTGGTATGGAGTGCTAGTGAAGATGGGACACTAAGGCAACATGATTTTCGTGAAGGTGCTTCTTGTCCCCCTGCTGGGTCCTCTCACCAAGAATGCCGTAATATTCTTGTCAGTTCTAAGTCCTCACATGTTATTTCTATCTCGCATTGCATTTGGGGTTGCTCCATCTTTATTCAGTCCTACTTAATCAACTTCTCAAAAGAAACACCAGTTATTGGCCTTTAGTTGTTCCATTGAGATGCTAGTGTAGTACCTATGTTTAAGATACTGGCCATTTACTCTGATTCACTGGTGGTCTAACTATTGGTTCAATCATGCAAGTCCTTTTCTGTGGTAGGACATTAGAGTCATTACTGTTACACAATTTTTCTCCATTATTGTCGCTTGATAACTCTTGGAGATATTTGTCTGGATGTTGTACAATTATTCTTCATCATTCGCTAAGCAAGTTGGGTAGTGGGAACAACTACAACCCATATAATTTAATGTGTGAGCAAGTCACCTCTTCAAGAATACATAAAATTGAATATATTCTATTTTTCTGTAGGGATATGGGTTTATTTCTTAGTAATCAATAGTCAATTTTTCTTCACTCTTTTATTGAAAGCTGAAGGGTCATGCTACTTGAATTGCAGCTTGATCTGCGACGCGGAGCTAAAAAAACATTAGAAGATCCTCCTAAGCAGTCTCTTATTCTGAAATCTTGTGACATCAGCGCTACCAGGCCAAATTTACTCCTTGTTGGAGGAAGGTATACGTGGATAATTTAGATGTGTGCCTATTGTGGTGTTTACCGGTTAATAATTATGTGCAAATGGTTGCAGTGATACATTTGCTCGTTTATATGATAGAAGAATGCTGCCTTCACTATCATCTAGCCAGCAAAAGTTGCCGCCGCCTCCTTGTGTTAACTACTTCTGCCCGATGCATCTCGCTGACCTTGTTAGTCGATATTTCTTCACTGATTGGATGTTATAGACAATGCTTGATCTTGTCTGCGAGAACTCTTTAAATTATGTTCCTGTTCTGGATAGTACTTCGTTTATATGTGATTTAGGCTGCATTTTCCTCTGCTCTGTGCTGCTAAAATTGAATTAACTGCTAAGGCCAAATTCTACAAGGGATTCAGTGTAGGTATTCCACAAATAGTCACTTGAACTGGTATTACATATGGCTCCTACAAGTTTTCCTGTTTCAACTGTCTCACATATTTTCAAACTGAAAGCTCAAAAATATCATTATTTTTCTCCACTTCACCCTCATGTTAGTGTGATATCTATAAGGCATTTATGTAGTTTTGTTGTCTTCCCTGTTTTATTCATTTCTCCAAGCTTCTCGTCTCTTGCTTAGCGAAATGCAATGCACATGTAATACTTCCATTCCTCCCTGCATTTATCTAGCTAGGTCTTTGGGGTTAAAGATTGTTGCCATGTCATATTTAAATAGAAATGACCGAATGAAGCCACATTTTATTTCCTGTAAATATATTTGATTACGTTATGCCATATGCAATATGTCACATTCTCCATATCCAATGATTATTTGCATTCATCATGTTCTGAAGTTTTTAATGGGTGGATGGGGTAAATATTGATTGAAACTGGGAAGATGCATTACAAAGGCATGCTGATACTTTTTTTGCTTTTATTTTGGTAGGCAGTTTCTTAAGTTGCAGATTAAATTTTTGCATTTTGTGAACTTGCTTTTAGTGTTCTCATGTTTGCATATTTTGTTGTTTGATGCTTCAATATGTAGAAGTGCTTCTGTTTAGCTGCTAGTTATACGAACTTATTTTCTACTTTTGAAACTAAAACCTTGTTTCAGTTCTATGGTTTATTCTTTCCTGCCAGGGTGGTACTAGCCTGCATCTTACTCATGTGGCTTTTAGTCCTAATGGAGAGGAGGTTCTTCTTAGTTATAGTGGGGAGCATGTTTACCTGATGGATGTCAACATCTGTATGTATTTTCGCTAAATCTTTAGTTTTTAATACTTGTAGTTGCTGTTTATATTTTCATTTGTAAATATTCTAGAGCGTGAACATAGGTTGTCTCTGTTGTATCCTATTGCCAATGTCAACGTTTCTTGATGCTTAACCCTTTGCACATACTAATTTATGTTACTGGTGGTTGGTGGATTCTTCTTTCAGAAGGTCATACCAGGCTTAGGATTACCAAACTAATGTTCTGATTTGTTGGCTTTTAGGAAATAAAAATCGTGGCTTCATACTGGACACATTTACTTTTATTGTACTGATCAAACCGTGTGGGATTAATGTCTTTATGTTGCTTGTTGATAATGTGTACTATTGTTGTGTTTTGGAAGTTAGTTTAGTGCTCTTTTTGACCTTCTCCATTTTATAAAAATAAGTACTTCTAGTGCGCCAGCCATATGAAAACCATATCTGCGGGTATGAATAACTCCCCCATTAATGTTCCATTCTGTGCTTCATATAAGAAGGGGTAACTTCCCTTGGTGCTACTGCACTTTTTTATGTTGTAGAAAAGCAGTTACGTTTCCAGAAATTACAACTACCACCACCACCTCACCACCTATTTTCCTATAATAATATGTGACCCTCAAAGGAAGATTTTGAGATTCTTTGAAGGTCATCCCAATCTGAGGATTCCCGAACTAATGTTCTAATGTTTTGGCTTTTGGGAAATAAAAAACAAAGAAATATAGTTTTTAGCATGTCATGTAACATAAAATTAGGGATCCACATCCATCAAACCTTTGTAATATGCAACCCTCAAAGGAAGATTTTGAGATTCTTCTTCCCTGGATTGATTTTCACCAACAATGAGTTAATGATATGTTATGTCTGGATCGCTTGAAGTTTCCAATTCATATTCTTTATTACCTTACTGCTGAGAATTGCCAGTGCCTAACATGTTTAATATACTTTTAAATTCACGCTATCAATTACCTGGCGTTAGTATGCCTTGGGTAAGTACAAAAATTGGGAAGGCTAGCCCCTGTGCATATAGTTCCTGAGTTTTCTTGTGATCTTCTAACTCTCTCTAATAACTGTAGCTCGAAACAGTAACTTGGATTTATGGATTTTAATTTTTTCAATGACTGCGAGTGTCGATCTTTTTCACCCAAAGTAATATTTTAAAGTTGCTGATGTATTTCACCTGGAGTGATGTAATGAAATGTATTGTTTTTTCTTTCGCGCACTAAACCTGAGCACTTAACCAATGCTTTTTGAATGAATACTAGGTAAGTTATATTAATGCAGCATATTAATAGAATGTTCTTAAGCAGCCTCTGCTAATACAATGAGTTATACCT
Source organism: Pinguicula primuliflora (assembly GCA_025802335.1). Taxonomy (NCBI): domain Eukaryota; kingdom Viridiplantae; phylum Streptophyta; class Magnoliopsida; order Lamiales; family Lentibulariaceae; genus Pinguicula; species Pinguicula primuliflora. Next base: position 8,358 of record JAOYMZ010062401.1, read on the forward strand.
CGGGGGATGTTTCAAAGCTTTTTACATTGAGTTCCGTACTAAATGGAGCAGAAACGCACTCATCTCTACCGGGTACATCTTCCAATGGGTCTGCTCGAAGAGATAGAGTTGCTGCAAGAGTAGGTTTTTTTCCTGCCTGATATAACTTTATAAGCCTGTGCTTCTCCTGATGTAGACCGTTTGTGTGTTGACTTCACATCTCTGTAACCATTGTTTTATGTAGGCAGAGAAGTGCAGGAAGCTAATTCAGATTGCTGATAAATCCCTAGGAGGAACAGATAATTACTACGGAATTCAAGCGTGTAATGAGGTGTTGGATGGTCATGGCAATGAAATGGGATTGGATATCATGCTTGAGTGTTTGTGCACACGTGCTACCTTATTTCTGAAGGTGTTACATGAACCAGTCCGTTAGTACCACTTATGGAGCTTCCCTCAGACGCAGTTACCTTTTCCTTCTTTTATTAAATGAATCTTTTTTTCTTCCTTTTGCAGCGGGGGTGGAAAAATGATTCATACATGGCTATCAGAGACTGTCTTAGAGCTCTGAAAATTGAACCCTCCTCAACCAGGGCCCTTATTTGCATGGCTGAAGCATTGTCTATGGTAAGGGGATGTTTAAAATGTTATAAACCCAACTAGAATATCGATGCCTTGCTTTGGGTTTGTGATTGTCTTAATCACTACGTGGAATTATCACTCACATGACTTTTTAAGCCATTAGTGTAATGCTCTTTCCTGTGTGTTAAATTGCTTGAATGATGAACTGATCGAATAGAATTTTATCTTATATGGTCTATGGTTCTGATGACATGTCATGCCATCTGCAATTTAGTTAGGGCGTCAAAGGGATCCTACACTTGCATTCTATCAGATTGAATATGCGGCCTACTATGAATATAATGTATATTTTTCTATACTTATATAAATCTTCTGATATTTTATGTGGGCTGCAGTTGGGTAAGCATAAGGAAGCCTTGGAATTCGCGGTTGCTGCTCAATCTCTGGCGCCAGCTGATTCTGCAATTGTGGAGAGGGTGCACAATATTAAGATGACTGCTGCTGGTGGTAAATGACTCATATGACTTGTCATATCCCGGACCTTTTTTAAAATAGGGGTATATATTATGTGGTGCACCAGATTCAGCATGTTTTTCACAGTGCAATGCTATATATTAGTCACTTTCATTTACCATTCTTGTCCAGAGTGATCAAGTCCTATTTTCTAGCTTTCTCTAATTAATTACCTAGCGAAGTAGTTTCTTTCTAAGATAAACTGCAGTTTCAGTGTCTCAAGAACCTTGGCAGAGTATGATTCTACCCACTAGTATCATCTGCTGTTTCGGGTTTCATGATTCCATGTTAGCTCCTCAAGCAAGCGTTTCTCATGTCAAAAATGAAATCTTCTTGAATTTAATGAAGTTAACATTATGCTGTATGAGATATTGCTGACAACTGTGCCTTATTACTAATGTGATAAGTAATATTTTTAAACCTCATAAATTTTATGCACTTGATATTATAGCTCAAGCGGAAAAGGATAACATGGAACGTGATGGTGATTCTAAGATGAATGATCGGGCAAGAAGAGTTATTTCTCTGAGTGACATAATCTACAACTCGGAAGGAAACAATGATGCCTCAGTGGATGACCCCGAAGGAGAAGAATCCAACTATGAAGAGGAGCTGGAACTGGATTTTGGAACATCAATATTTACTGAAGGAGTTGATGATGCTGACACAGGTGTTCTTCCAAGAAATTTACGTTTGAGAATTATCAGGAGGCCTGGTACAGCAGAAGTCAGAGACAGACAAAATGGCTCTTCTAGTTTCCGTGAATCGTCATGCGAAGATGATAAAGAAGGGTCTTATCAGGTTTTAATTCTGCTGCTTACTTCAATAGAATTTTGAATCTGGGACCCTGTCGGTTATTGTCTGTCCTGCATTAAAAATTCTGAAACAATTATTTTTTCTCCAGTAATGGGTAGGTCGTAGGTGTTACATAATCTCTTTATTTCTGGGAAAATATCTGAAAACTATGCATTTCTTGTATTGAATTTCAAAGTCCTTAGCGTTTCCATCTTATCACACATTATCGTGTTTGTTATTATGCATCGTCAGTGAGTCCAGCGTCTTTTAGAATTCTGGGGAAACTGCTACTGTTTGCATGATCTACTTTTTCGTCTTAGCTGTTGATTGGTTGTTCTGCTCTTACATATTTGGGTTCGGCACACCCGAAAAAAAAGGAGAGAAAAAATGCACCCTTTCCTTCTTTGCAATGGCTAGTTCACTATTCCTCCTTTCTTCTCGCACATCGTTCACTTTCTATATTTTCTGTACGGCCATATTTTTCCCATTTTCAATTAGCATCAATTCTATGTAGCAAATTGAGGTAAATTTTGTGATACCCTGATGGAGTTGGAGTTGGAGTTGTTATCCTGTGTTTATTTTCTAATAATATGAGCTGTTTTCAGGTTAAGTTGAAGTTACTTCTCCTTTTCATTTTGCAGCCTGAGATGGCAATAGATATGAAGCAGCGATATGTTGGCCATTGTAATATCGGCACAGATATAAAACAAGCTAATTTTCTTGGGCAAAGAGGTAAGACTTCAGGATATTACATGCATTTCTATGTCGATACTTTGTACTCGGTCGAACTTTTTGTTATGTTAATATGTTCCTGATGATTAGACCTCGTGTATTCCTAATAGTGAGAATATTAGGCTGTGTTGAAATAGTTTTTTCTGATATTACAAAGTATAAACTATACCGTCAATTGGTTGTTTGGAGAGTTCTACATTCACATTACATCATGTTTTGTACCTTGAAATGCATCTCAACTGACCACTCACGATGGTAATGTCATTTCTACACGTGTGAAGTTAACTTTTGATATCGCTTTCATATTTAATGATATTGGCAACTGTACTGGGAAGTTTGTTGTCATTATGTTTTATCCAGGTGAATATGTTGCTTGTGGAAGTGATGATGGTAGATGGTTTATTTGGGAGAAGAAAACCGGACGGCTAATTAAAGTGCTGCACGGCGATGAAGCAGGTCATTGCTCAAGCTCTGATGTTACTGTCTTTTGGTTTTAACTCTGCACATGATGTTCGCCTTAATTTCCATCCGGTATATATCTCATCTGATTCCTTTGTCCTGGATTTGTACAGTGGTGAACTGCATACAGTGCCATCCGTATGATTGTGTTATCGCAACTAGTGGAATTGATAGCACCATAAAGGTGGTGATTGTTATATATCTTCAGTTGTTTAATTCTGTTAAGCTACAGCACAGCTTAACCAACCAGTTTGATGGATGCAGATCTGGACTCCAAATTCTCCGGTACCCTCCATTGTGGCTGGGGGTCCAGCAGGACCCGAGACGTCAAATGTATTAGAAACTATGCAAGGAAATCAGCGTAGCTTATGTCGCACTCGTGAAGCAATCTTGTCCGTGATACAAACTTCTACTCCACTTTAATATTGACTTGTGTGTTCACATACTTCTGTTCGTCGTCTTTGTATTTATTTTCTTCCGCATTCCCCGTTTTCTCCCCACCCTAGTTTTGCAATGGAGCATAATTACGCGAAACATACTTTCAGTAATTCTTTGTCAAATTGAACCCTACATTTTTTTTCACTCTCATTGTCATTTCAGGCCGTTTGAATTGCTCGAGCGGTTCCAGATGCATGAATATGCTGATGGAACTTTGCGTCCATTTGAGTGCACGCAGAGCTGATCCTTCGGTTGCCGCATTTCGCAGTAAGTATCATCCCCTCAAACCATTCTATCATCTTTGATGTATTTGGCACTCTCGAATTACACAACCATCAAGAAAACTTGTCCCGTTGATGGTGACTGACGGTTTAGGGGCACGCTGCGTTACAGCAGCTCAAACTTTTTCTTAGCCTCGGGTTTTATTACTTCGTTATATTGTTGATTTATATGTTGGATCCTCTACTCTACAGGGTACTCAAAACTGCTGTTTCAGTGTGCCAGTGATTGCACTGTTGTGAGTAAAAAGCTTGGCCATGTAAAGCACGGGAAAGAGAGGAAGAATATTTTTGTTTCGTAAATCTGTGGTTTGAGAGAGAATTTGTATGATTTGTAAATTAAATTTGTCTTTCCTTGTCTTGATTTTTTTTTTAAAAATCTGGTAACAAAAGCTGTTTGGATTAGGAATGCTTAGATTAGGGTATTGGGTAGATGATAACTGTAAGGTAGAAGAAATAATCAGCGTGAGTAGTGATAGAAACAGAATAATATATGGACAATTTGCATGGAACAAATATTGAACAAATCAAGAGTAATCCTATATCATGAAGACAAAGTGTTCAAAGATTTGTTAATATTTTGCAAGAATCGGTTAGAACACGAGTTGTCAGTAAGATGAGTGTCACGACCCAAATTTCCATAACATCAATTACATAAGGCGCCTTAAATCAATAAGTTAATCGTAACATCTCAGAAAACTAGGGCTTAATAAAATTTTCCAATCTAATAAAGCAAGGAGTTCAATTCATGAG
>JAOYMZ010062412.1:0-12884 GCA_025802335.1 Pinguicula primuliflora
GCCAGTAGAGCTCCGACAGGTATTCCAATCAGATAATAGCAACAGAGGTTGATGATAGCCACAGTTCCCTGCAGACCAGCTCCTACTGCCACACCTGTCATAGTTAAGTTGTGCATTAGCACATCAGTGCTTAATATCATATAAGAATAATACTACTTGTACCTTCAAAATAGACACTTCATAAACCCTCTTATGTGTCAACCATCACAACCACATGTAGCATTGCTCGTCATATAAAGGTGTGTATGTTCAAGAGTACTAATACAAAAACTTGAAACTTCTTTGGTTCTGATTCTTCTTGATATGTAATGCAGATCATATTTTTCCCAATCTGTGCTGGGAAGAACAATGGAAAACTGACCTGAAAGTACTGGATAAATGCTGTTAAGCAGCACTGAGATAGCGAGTAGCAGAGAAAGATCCGAGACAGTGTTTGCAACTTCGACGTCGTCGGTGAATAAGTACCCCATATTTGGGCCGAGAACCAAACAAATAATGGTGAAGAAGACACCGATGATGACAGAAGTGGCAATGAGTACGTTGATGGAGAATCTTGTTGCTTTAGCATCTCCTCGTCCAAGTTCATTCGCAATCCGTACACTGTATAGGCATCAACCAGTGGAGGAATCCAGTCAAGACAAACCGAAAAATGAAGAAACAGCCTATACCAACCAGGTATAGCCAGTAGAGATCATATACTAAAGGTTAGGATAATGTGGTTGCATCCATACCAGGAGGCACCAAGGAATCCGAGACATATCATGAATTCCCAGCCGTTGATATTGAGGCTGAAAATCAAGCATGGTGAGTGCGTACCATCAGAGACCAAGACAAATGCAAGGTGAGTGTGTAAGAAGGAATTGAGGAGTATAGAGTGAGCTCCTCACTGTATACTATACAGTGACCGTGTAAGAAACCGCTTCTTTTCTTCGTGAAAGAATTAATACTTACCAAATAGAAAAGGCGGATATGGCAACCTCAGCATTACTCATGTAGCCAGCCAATAGGACTAGTATGGAATTGTACCACAACTCCAAACTGAAAAGCAAAGCAAAAATTGCTTAAAGAACAAACAAGATAACTGGAAAATTGTGTGGAGGGTGCATGTGCTGGAGGAGTTGGAGAGGTTGGGGGTGGGGGTGTTAATATTTCCTGAGTTTTGAGTACTTGGTATTAACACATAAAAGGGGTTGAGCTCGAGATATTTTACCAGACCATGATTCCTGAAGATATTGACAGCTTTACCACAGGCAACAAGTCCTTAAAAGCAGCAGTACTAAATCCAGTCCAAGTGTGAGGACACCAACCTCCCATGATGTATCCAAGCTCCGCGAAAACGACTAACCAGGAGGATATGCAGAGTGCAGCCATTGCTCCATCAACTCCCCAGTTCAGGAAGTAGACAAATAACCACGAAAGTGGAACGTGGATTACGAGCTGTGCAATGGATATCCATGCGATTATACTGTTCTTCTGTTGTGCTTGCAGATACATTTGCATCGTCAATGTGAATACGAAATTGTAGATCATAGGGATGAACCACCAGGATATGTATCCAGCAGATTCAGCAATGCTGTTTTCTTCACCGAGGAGTCTAAATATCGGTGTACCAAAGATGAAAAGAGGAAGCATGAGAGTTAGAGTCAAGAAATCCACAATCCAGGATCTTTGTAAATATAAGCCCATCATGTGATATTGTCTTGCGCCATAGGCTTGTCCACAAAGTGTTTCTGTAGCACTTGACATTCCGATCTGTCGCAGAACAGCAAAAGACGGAGCAATCATAAAAGAAGGCTTACGCAGCTAGAACAATAACAAAAGAGACTATACCAGCACTCCATTCATGAAACGAACTGTAAGAGTTTGAACCAGAGCATAGCCAGCAAGATCTGTGGCACTTATGTGGCCAATGAATGACTGGGTTACGATTATGGTCCCGAAAGAAGCCACTCTTGCAATGATACCGGGTAATGCTATGCTCCATATCTTCTTGGATTCTTCGCAAACCCTTTCTTTCAGATTACCCACCTCCTTTACTTCAGATGCTAGCAGTTTATCATGTACGCCATTATCCATGGCTCTGCAAAGAAGAAAGTTTAAGAAGTCTTTTAAACAACTGACAATTACTCTATTGTATATCAGGCAATTGGTGATTATCTCAAATTCTTCACCTGTAACAGTTATTTGGATCAGTTTACATAATTTTCTTTCTCACAATAGATGGTAAAGTTACATGTTTGCTCTCAGAAACTCTTAGTTCAGATACCCATATGGTGTCCCTGTCATTCAGATCAAGGGGGTTGGCTAGTAGTCATGAGAGTGACAATTGCTTACGGGTTCAAATCCCCTCAGCGACGTTACCTATCAAAAAAAGATAGACGCAGTTGCGGACGGTCGGGGTGCGGGAGGAGTGCACCCGCACCTCCTAAATTTTTTTTTCCTTGGACATACACCCCTCCTCACCACCTAATTAGACCTCTAAATATCTTCAGGATCCCGTGAAATGCACCCCTAATAATACCCTCAGGATCCGCCACTGGATAGACGCCATATATAGCTTTCGACCTTCATCCACAAAACAGCCAATAAGGGGCTGTAAATTCACAAGCTTTAAAAGTTCAGGACAGAATTTCCTTTGACCCCATAAAGGACAAAGAAGGTGCTTGAAATGTGGACGCAAAAAGCACTCTGAAGTAAACTTTTACCAACCGCATACATTTCTTTATCCAAGCCTTCAAAATTCTCGCAACTTTCTGATTAAGATTCTCAGGGAAAAAAGTGAAGTCCGTTTTCTTCTAATACATAAATTAGTTGAAGGTCCATAGCCATATAGTATAGCTTGAGAAGTATGAAAAAGATGAATGATTCATGGAATTTGCAAACTGGTAAACATGAAATCAGCCGCAGAGATAGGCAAACTGCAACACAAGGCTGCAAATTACAAGAAATGATCAACCCAATTCTTGAAGTGATCCAGGAGATGCTAAGAAGGTGGAGGAAACATACACATCCACCCACAAAAAAAAAAATCAGAACTTCAAACCTTCAAGAACAAATTGCAGATTGCTCATCATTACCAATTCCATTTGCCAAGTTGGCACAAAATTTCAAGAATGCACAGGCCAGAAGAGCAAACATGACAGAAGTCAAAATCAAAACTAACCCACGGAAGCAAATCCTTTCAAAAAGGTCTTCCTGTCTCTGACAAGGAGGAGCTTGCTTTCTGGGCTTCCACCAGAATCTCTTACAAGTAGCATAAATCACTCAAAAAATACACCTTTTTTCACAACACAGTTCCTCCAGCCCCACTTTAGAGGTGGGAGATGGCGACTTCCAGAGCGAGAGGAGTTGAAAAAATTGGCCTATGTGCTCCGGGCAGGTGGAAATATTAAAATATTACAAAACCACCTAACCCCTCCTCTTATGTCAAAACGTGCATGGTACTAGTACCAGTGGCGGGGTAATGGGTATGGTGCACCTAGAACTCCTAAAATATTTCTCTTAAGCTGCACTTTCCGCATTTACTTATATTTTCACATACTTTCAGATCTGCACCTGTATTTGAAGCGCATTCTCAAATTAAACCCATAGGATTAGTGATAGCAATTTGGAATTGTCGGGGCAACCCAGAATCGCCCCGCTGCGGGACGGAGCGGATTGTCCCGTAGCCAGGTCTGGGGTGGGAGACCTGCCCCAGATTCGTCCCTTTAATTAATATATAATTATACAGAACAGATCTTATGATTAGTTTTACGGTGGTCAGTTTTCCCTTGTGTGGACAATTTTTTCAATTAACCATCCGTTTTCGAAATTGATCGCACCATTGGAAAGCTTATACATTGAATTGCATATGTTCAAGTTTTGGTGATATTCCGACGACGTTATCACCGTTTAACGGAGGGTTATAAATTCCCTTGAGTTAAGTAATCCTAAATAGGGTTTTAGTAATTTCCGGCGACGAAATCGCCGGAAACCGGACCAAAGTATGGGAATTTTCATCTAGAATGTATAAGCTTTCCAATGGTGCGACCAATTTCGAAAATGGATGGTGCTACGAAAAGTTTAGTATGGATTGAGTAGTGAGCACGCAAGTACTGAATATACGAAGGTTACCCTATGCGCCAATATCAAACTATGAAATGTCGTAGGGAACAATTATAAATGTAATTATAATTAATTTGCATATTTTTTTATATTATTTAAATATTACATTTATTAATAAATTATATAAAATAAAATTGTGGAACGTGCCCCTTATCGTGAATCCTAGCTTCTCCATTGTGGTGGTGAAGGTCACCTTGTCTCCCCTGGTTGCCGAGCGAGATTAACATAGAGTTTACAGGTACCAACTCTTGCCCCGTTCCACTTGTTTAACAGCTCATGCACATTTGTTTCTTTATCAAATCTGATTAAACCATACCTTCTACCTTGATAGACCATACTTGGGAGCGTATGTACGTCCCGTAGATTTTCGCATCGGCCAAAGTAGCACCATAGATCTTTCGATGTCCAAGCCGGATGGAAATTAGCGATATATAGAGTGACTAATTTCGAATTCACTTAGGGTTTTGCAGCGATCCTGCCAATTTAAGTTGTTGGTTGGTTTTGATTGGATTCTGAATTGGAGTTGTGTCGTGGGAGCATTCGGAATTTCTGGATCTCATTTGATTGAAGTTCACAATAGTAGATTTTGATGCAATTGAATTATAAAAAAAAAAAATAGTAGATTTTGGATAAGGTTCTCATATTGAAATGTTATCTCCCTGTTTTGTTGGTAAGAAACTTCATCTGTAGCAAGTGAGTGTTGTGCGGAGAATTATATACAAATATCCTATTTCTTCAAAGTAAAAACACTCAAATGCTTATGCTTTCAGACACCTTACACCTTCTAATCTCAATTCTCACCTCCCCTGTACTTGAAATCTCATCAATCTCGCAGCAATGTCTCCGAGGCCTCTGCAGATTCATAAGAACATATAATCAGATCATTAGTCATGTTTCATCATAAAATTACGTATATGAATTAAAGTGAAGAAGAAAAATGTACCTGATCCCACTCCCGAGCATCCATTTTCGGAGCTGAGACGACAACCGTTTCGACAGCCATGGCGCGAGCATAGCTACGCTTACAGTTATCCACCCTTGTCCCATTCATAGCCTTCCTGTATATCGTTGTGGTAGCATTACCAGAATCCTCCTCCAACGCGGAGTCCAGGTAGAAGATAATCGGTTGCTGGCAAATATCAGAACTAACGGGCCGGGTGTTGAATGTGAAAGGCCCTTCTTTCCAGCTTCTCCATGTCTGGAAAGTCTGCAATGGCTTCTCCAGCTCGTGGGCGGGAATCAGTGCGGGATATATTTGCACAACATATCCCCAAGAAATGGAAATGGACCATTTGGGGCGGCGATTGTAGCAGAAACATTGCTGTAGGGTTCTCAATGGATCCACCTTATAAGCTCTCATGAGGGTTCTCAACGAATCAAGCTGCGTCCGGTTATGGAATAATGGCTTCACGTGGTCAAGATGGTGAAGCGAAACTAGAGGCGACAATGGATGTGCAGACAAGAAACCGAAAGGGTCACCTCGTATGTCAAGCTGAAGAATCAAAAAATTGGGTAACTATAATGTTACTCAATACTTTAATTTTTTGATTCAATAATCATATATAGGTACATAATTTTACTATACATAATTATCTACAACTATATATTAAAAAAAATTATGTATAACTAATAGAATGTATAAATATATTATTATAATTTGAATTACAAATATTTTATTAGTAAATACATTAAAATTATTGACATGTATCATTAATATTTTTTTATTTGTCCACTCTCAAAAATTCAACCCCTCTTCCAACGAACTTACAAATTAAAAAAAAATACTTGCCAACTAAACTTTCCTCTTTAAAAAAAAAATTCGAAAAGGACGGCATTTAATTCATAAATGAAACTCAACACACGGTCACATCAGAAAAAAGACACTGTTTATTTAATTGGATTTTTTAACATTCAATCCATATATTTAATTTGACACAAGTCATAAAATAAAATAAAATAAATGTATTTTTTGATAAGGTATAGACACAATAGCATGCAAATTATAGATAAGAAACTAAATTATAGTTGACAAGTCGACAAGCTTTTTTTTTTTTGGATAAGTACAAGTCGACAAGCTAATATCATTGTAGAGAATTAACTCCAACTCCAATAGATACTTGCATCATTATGTCTTTAATGAAAAAATATTATACATACAAATTCTTCACGATTATATATTTTCGATTTGAATATGTAAAATAAGATTTTAGAGGTCATTCTCTTATTTTTCACTTACACGTGGCACACATTTGAGAAGTTTAAGGAACAGAAGACATTCGATCCTAGTCACACTTAGAATTTATCAAATTAAAATAATAAATTATCAAAAATTAATTTGCTTTTATTTACCAAAAAATAATCGAAAATGAAATTGTTTTTTTTTTGGGGTAAATTGCTTAAAATTCATTACCTGATGAAACCCTGACTCTCTGGTAAGCCCCACACCGAGTTCCGATATACACGCCCACACCCTCTGATCTGAGCCGTAGAAATAATGGTACCGATTCAGGCAGCCGTCCATCAAACCGACGAGCTCAACCGCTAGTGGATAACTGATGGCGAAACCTCCGCCGCCGAACGCCATCCCGTACGCATGCATCACGTTCTGCTCCACGCTCTCCGAGCTACCCCCGACGTAGAGCGGCAGGCGGTGGTCGTACCTCGACAGCACCGCCGCTAGATTCGCCGGGAAGAACACCGTGTCGTCGTCGCCCATTACGAACCACCGCACGTCCGCCAATCCCGCCGCGAATAGATCCACCACCACCCGAGCCAGACGGACCGCCGACGGCGAACCGGAGGTGCTGCGGAAACCGGTCCAGTCCGAGGAAACACGGGGGCGGATCTTGAACGCGGCTGTGGTGTTGCCGTCCGCGTCCGGTTCCTTCTCCAGGAACACGAAGCCACGCGTCAGGTTCGGGTCCCACCATAGGTCGGCATACCTTCCACGTGTCGGCCACGTGGCCGTGGAACCGCCGATGCCGAATGCGATGTGGGAGATGTTGGTCGGCGTTTGTTGGGGGTGGTGGATTGGGATTGGGAATTGGACCGGCCGGGCGATGAATCGGGTCGGGTCCGCAAACAGGATCGGATTTGATCGGGGCCCGCCGCGCATGGCGGAGTAAAGGGAGAATGAAACGGTTAACACGAAAATGACGGTGACGGCGGCCCTCAGCGACGTCGTGATGAGCGTTCTAATTTTTTCCTTTGGTATGGGAGATTTGAGTTGGTTGACGAAGGGTTCTTGACCAGATTGATTTCGGGTCAGGTTCATCCTCCGCTGCAATTGGATATGCGAGCAGGAGGAGGAGGAGGCCGGCGCCGGCGCCGGATCCACTGGAATCAGGGAAAAAAAATACAGAGACAGAGAGGACGGAGATTATATTTCTCGTGTTTGAAAGTGTCCGTTTCGGATGGTGTAGGATGACGATGAGAATAAATGTGAGTGAAGAGGAGGGTTTGCGTTTTGCTCAGCATCTTTTAAAACAAAATTAATTTCAATAAAGAAATTGAACTTGACAATTAAAATCTTTTTCTTAATAAATAATATGAGAGAAGATTTGATTTAATTACACTTTAACAGTTTAAAGATACAATGTCAAAAAGAAAATGAATTGTTGGAATTGCCTTATGCGATTTGATTTAATTGCATGGAAAGAAACTTTCAATTCTCTAATATGTACATGCTGATCAATGTTCTTGTGAGGACTTATTAATGCGCCCTGGAGGGATTGTTAGTCAATCAATAGGGACCAAGGGAGCTGGGAAGCACTGATGTGGGGAAGGAAATCCGAAAGCCTCGGTTGCAACAAAGATTCAGACAGAATCTATGTGCGGCCTTTAAATTCACGGAGGTGTGAGCTTATTCTAGTTCACTTCTCCGGCCAAGGTACATAAAACTGCTTTTGCGAACTCAATTCTTGTATTGGTGTTGAAACCGGCTGGTCTTTATTTGGATTTATACTGGCGGTGTATGCGATTTTAATCTGTTTGAAAACTGAATTGCTGATGAGTTGAGTAAGCCACATTTTATGTTGTGAAATCTGTTTGCTGATGAGTTTGATGGGTTCTGGTGGATGCATGGGATGGGGCTACACTGGAAAATGCTGGGGAGAGAGGGCTCAAGAAGAACTGAACTGGAGTTTATTTTCCTAGAAAGCCAGTATGATTGGCCCTAACAGGGATGAAAAAAACCACACAAGAAGTTGCTGGGGGAGTGGGTTGATGCAACTACTTCCTAATTGATATTCGGAGGGTGGCGAGCTAAAATTAGCTCCTTCCCTCCGGCATAGGTCAGTTATCACATTTCTTGTTCAAGGCCCTACTGGGACTATATCTGGATATGCTATGGTTTTCGCTTTTTACTCATGTCAACATGCTTTCCGATCTCTCTTGGAGCAAAAACTGAGGGAGCATGAAGCGATAGTTGAAGGGATGAGTTGTATATGCAAAGACAGCTGATGGGAGACATCCAGGACAGCGAACAGCAGGCTGAAAACTCTCAAACTGATACACAGCTAGATCACCTTTCTTCAAGCTGGAGGTATGAAAGGATCCGGACTTCAAGAAAACATCGGAGAAGATTGGATAAGATCCACATGCTGCCACGAATGACTTATATGCAAAGACAGATGATGAACTTATATGTTGCAGTTGAGAACTGCAGTCTGCTCAAATTTTAACTGATGCGCAAACAGGAATGCTTTCCTTCGAGCTGGAGGTAAAAAAGATCAAGGCTACTAGAAAAAATAGTTTCTACATTTACACCAGGAGGCCCGATTAAAACAGCGATTTGTTTGTAATTTTTTCTTTTTGCTTCTTTTCTTGTTTTTAGGTTTTATTGGGCATACACTACATGTAACAAAAAAAATTTGGTGGAGGGGGACGGCCACCCAACAAAAAAAAACGACGTACGTAGACCATACGAACTGCATAACATTCTATATTGGTGAATCACGTGTCCTTCAGTGGAACAAGCCAAGATAATCATATTCTCTGTTGAATATACAAGATTACCATTAAAAACCAAAAAAAAAGATTTCTGAAACTTTGAACTAGGCCAAAAATGGCGGCCAATACACTGGGACTATCTCTGGTAAGAGAATCCTAACCATCATCCTCACAGACACCTAAGAGGTAGAGGAGAATCCCTAGGAAGTGGTCAGACGTCGTGGAACATTGGAAGGGGGCAAAGCAAAGGGAAAACTCACTCCATACATTCAGCAACTTCGTGCAAATAAGGTCTCGCTATATATAGCTAATTTTCCTCCGGCTTGGACCCTAAAAGATCTATGGAGCTACTTTGGCCAATGCGGAAATTTGCGGGATGTACATGCTCTCCCAAGTATGATCCATCAAGGGAGAAGGTATGGATTTATCAGATTCCTTAAAGAAGTGAATGCGCAGGAGCTAATAAACAAGTGGAACGGGGCATGAGTTGGTACTTACAAACTCTATGTTAGTTTGGCTCGACAATCGGGGGAGAGGTGATCTTCATTTCTATCTCAAACAGTCTTCGAATCCAGCAGCAAGCAGGCTAGTCAGTCATCTAAGAATAACAACAGGACGTCACAGAATGAGGAGATAGCTGAAGGCATCATCATTCATCAAGTATACACCATCATCAGAAAAGTCCGCTTGGCTGGACAATTGTTTGGTAGGAACACCAGAGCCAAACCTTGATAACAAGTTGGTAGAAAACACATTGCACGAACGCCCCTATTCTGGGAGAAGAGTAGTGCGACTGGAAGGAGGCAAAGTCCTCCTTCAACTCGAAAGTTAGGATGATAGAACTAGACTTCTTGGGGATGCGGCAACATTAAACACGCTGCACATTCACAACTTACGATCGTGGAAGTTTCTGAACGGGAGGCTAGTTCGTCCTGCTTGGATAAGGGTGCGAGGAGCACCCCTGCACTGTTGGTCGGAGGAGTTCTTCCAGGTGGTAGCTAAACGGATGGAGACGGTAATTAAGGTCGATGAGCGCACCTGTGATCGCTTCGAAATGCAACATGGTAGAGTTCTCATTCTTACTGCCTCAAGCTCCACCATATCTACGAAAATTCGGGTTGACATAGGAGACGAGATCTTCTCTGTTCAGATATGTGAGAAATTGTAAGGATCAACACTCAGCAGGACTTCGAAAAAACAAGGCTGGAGGGCTGATGGTGCACAGAGTTCATCTCTACTGCAGATGAAGGAACTAGAATGGCTAGCACTCTCCCAGATGAGAAGCCTGGTACCTGCACCGTCAACCATTGAAATTGATAATTCTGTCAAGGAGAAGGACAACTCGCACAGTGGACTCTCACCGGAGCCTACCGGAAAATATGGAAATTGTCAGTGACCTTCAAGAGTCCTTTGACCAGCGCCTTAGTCTCAATTTCAAAGAATCAGATCTTAGTCTCAATTTCAAAGGATTTATTGCGAAAAACAAGCAAACCCAAGGTGAATTGAAGGGAGAATTAATGGCGGACACTCCTCATAGTAAAGAGAACGCAGGAAGAAAGATGGGTTTGGATACCTTGACCAACCCTTTGACCAGCAAATCAAGAGTTCCAGCAAAGGGTCTAAAATCAAGAATAAAAATGGAGTTCTGCTGGCCGAGTCACAGCACAAGGCCCAAAAAAATATAGGAGAGGTAGCCCGTTTGGAATTGATTGAAATCCAATTTAGTGCACGAAAAGAAATGGGCCAGGAAACCCAATTTCTTGCAAGGAAGGACATGAGTCAGAATGGGAGCAGCAGTAATCATAGGATAAATAAGCCTATTCCCTTCAGGATCGAGGGTGAAAACGAGACTCATATGGCCAACCTTCTACAAAAGTCGAAGGCACAGGAATGTCGGGTAATGCGAATCGAGAAATTGCATCAACAAAAATGTCGGATATCACCACCAAAGACTTGTTTGGCGAAAAAAGACGACTATTAGGATTTTGTGACTTTCATAAGAAAATTGTCAGAAAATAACCTTGACCAACGACGGTCGGTTTTCATGAGTCCTTAGAGTGATCTAGTTTGTAGTGGAGTTGAGATTGGGAACGAGTGTTCCCAAGCTTAGAGTGTATACAATTTTTATATTTATAGAATTACAACTTATCAAAAAAAAAAAATATGATTTCTAGTATTTACACATAGGCCCACAGCCTTCATCATTATCTCCTATTAGTCCCTGCATCATATGTATTTTCATATCAGCTTCACAAACACCTGGCACCGATCACAACATCCAATTGCAACATCTCTTTTTTTTGGATAAATAGTATGATTTTATTTATTTTGGGTTTTTTTATAAGTAAAAACTTTATATATATGTAAATGTGTTATTTACAATGTACTGCAACCTTTTCACACGTTACACCAGCAAATCCTTCATTTTGCGTATATACCCCAATTTGCACTGCTTCCTGTCTCTTCGCAGCTGTGGACAATCTTCATCTTGATCACATGTTTGTCGATTTTACCTCCAATTCCATAACATCTGCTCCTCTCCCTAGGCGTGTAGCTAATTTGTTGGACGGATACATAGCGTTGGCTCTCTACACCATTCCGCGAAACCAAATCCAAGCTCAATTTCTCGTCTTGCGGTAAGAATCGCCCAGCTTTTCAGTTCCACCTGTTCTAGCAGCTGGTATATGTTTATTTCGCTTGCTTCAAATACACATGCATTTCTGTGCTTCCAGATCACCCAGGTAGCTAGTTGCCAAAGCGCCTTCCATAGAGATTTCTGCCATGGCGGCTTGATTCGCAACATATGGCTTTGAAGCAGATTACTATCGGCCACAAGAGCAGGTACATCAGGTACATTTGTTAGCATAATGCTGTCCACTATGTGTCTTGAAGGTACAAAACCTGTCTGGTTGGGGGAAATCAGACTTGGTAGAACTTTATTCAACCTTGCAGATAGGATCTTAGATAGGATCTTATACATACTCCCTATCATAGAGATAGGTCTGAAGTCCCGTATAGTCTTCGGACATGACGTCTTTGGGGCCAGAGCAACAAAGGTAGAGTTTAGGCCTTTTACCATCTGTGCCTCGGACCAAAACTCATGCATAAACCTCATAATATCAGCTTTCATCAAAAACCAGAAGTGCTTTATAAAGCGAAAGTTGAAACCATCTGGGCCGGGGGACTTACCACTTCCACAATTTTTTACCGCCATTAAGATCTCCTCTTCTGTGAACTGAGCAGTCAATAACTCGTTCTGTTCCGGTGCAACTCTATTAAGTAGGTTCCATGCAACATGAGGGCAGGTAGTTCTCACCGGTGAATAGTGCTTTCTGAACTCCTCTTGAAGGTGCTTTTTTACTTCAGGAACACTAGAAGTCCATTGTCCATTCACTGACAAGCCCTTCACAGTGTTCTTAGCTCTGTTCTTTTTCATGCATGCATGAAAAAATTTTGTATTGGCATCTCCTTCTTTCAGCCAGCGACTTCTTGACTTTTGATAAGTCAGTGTAGCTTGCATCT
Source organism: Pinguicula primuliflora (assembly GCA_025802335.1). Classification (NCBI taxonomy): domain Eukaryota; kingdom Viridiplantae; phylum Streptophyta; class Magnoliopsida; order Lamiales; family Lentibulariaceae; genus Pinguicula; species Pinguicula primuliflora. The sequence continues at coordinate 12,577 of JAOYMZ010062412.1, forward strand.
TGCTTAGTTTTGTTAACTCTATGCTGACCAGTTTCCTTCGAGATATTTCCTCATCAGTGAGAGAAGAGACTGCTTCCATTTTTTCATCTAACTGCCTCAACTCTGCCACATGCTGGTTGATATTGTCAGACAGCACTCCAAAGACACTCCTGTTCCAGTCACGCAGCATGTCTTTCAGCTTTTTCAGCTTCCGTAGTAACACATAACTTGCTCTTCCATAGAAGTGCATACTATTCCAGCTTTGTATAACATATTGTTCATATTCATGATGTTGGAACCACGCATCAAGTACTCGAAACGGCTTAGGT